>JAADVY010000215.1:0-23518 GCA_023336035.1 Pythium plurisporium
AGGCCATGGAGCTGACTGACGTGTGTGTAGAGCAATGTGGTGCGTATGCGAGATGAGGTTGCCCATCTAGAGCGCCAGCTACACTTACTGTCGACAAACACGCCTTTTGCGTCAACGGAGTCTTCACGAGTCCAGGATCCCGCATGGTACGCACGACTCGATGAGGAGATGATATCTTGTGCGCTAAGCGCTGTGGAGAAGCGCGATCTCTACGTGCGTGCGCTGAACGAGTCGGGTTGGCTCCGCCGAGAAAAGGTGTCGCTGCAGGCGAAGTTAGATGACTGTGGACTGCTGGAAGCGACCGTCGAGAGCCTGTTGAAAGACCTCATCGACGCGACGATCAACCAACCTGCCTTGCCCAAACCACGAGACGCAGTCAACGAGGCAGTTGGGCAGATCCCGTACCGTGACGTGCTGTCCAGCGAATGCTACAACATGATGAAAGATCTCGTGAACGAGTCGAAGCGCTTCACTATCCACGGCGATCCCTCTTTCCACACCTCGGTCAATGCGAATGCGCTGGATTGGTCAGCGCAGTGTCAACATGACGGTCGCGACGTGCGCTTCTCACTCAGCAAGAGCTTTCAGTCTGCGAATCTTGACGAGCTCGCCTCAAGCGTGTGGCTTGCGTTTCACGATGTGCGTGTATCCCAGCAGATCTTCTCGCCCACGATTCGTGTGGAGGTACTCCAACGGATTAGCGACGACATACTCATCGTACGCTGGCAGATCGACTGCCGAAAAGTCGTGCCGTACGTTGGGCACTGTCGTAACCTGGTCTTCCGCTGGAACACACCTCATGGGTACTTCGTCGGCTGCCGCACCATCGATGAAATCGAGCCGATGGAATCGTCATTGGCCAACAGCAACCCTACCAACGGGGCCTTTGATCAGTTTTACTGGTAAGATGTCAGCATATTCGCTTGGTTGTGGGCTTACAGCATTCTCACTTCGCCACTTGTGTTCGTTTCGAGCAGGGCCAAGTTCACACAGGACGCCGACACCAATGGGTGCCGAGTGACGTTTGCTGGTCGAGTTGGTGTTGGCAACGGAACGTCTACATTTGCTCGATTCTTGTGCACAGAGATCCCGATCTCCATCTTCCGCTGGGAGAACATGGTTGTTGGTCCCTTGTTTGACTTCGAACCTTCGGTTATCGTCTAGAATTCTATTCATCATCCGAAATAAACGGATGCACCTGGTCAGTTCCCTCTCGCGTGGAGCGCATCTTTTCTGAGTTGTTTGACTTTGTCGACTTTCCGTCACCACGCGACAGTTTAGCGACCATATCTCGGAAGCGAGCGCGACCAACACCGGAACCGCTGCTATTGCTCGCAACCCGTGAATGTTGGTGTTCGGAATCTCGCTTGGGGCGCACGAAAGTTTCGCCGTTCTTTGTCAACAAGCGTAAAAATGGATCAAACATCGCCAAGCCATTGTCCTTGTTCTCTCCATCCAGGACGTCGATTAGAAGAGAGCACCAAATCGTCACACCACGAGACGATGCACTGGTGCGATTCAAGACGACCCATTTCTGTCGCTGAGCTTCCAACACTGTGCGCAACGCCAACTTCCACGAGCTTGGGTCCTTTGAAAGTAGCTTCGGATCCTCGCTCATCTTTCCCATGGCTTCAACCACTTCGCGGGCAGCTTCGAGTACAAGCTGAAGAAATCCGTGAGACTGTAGGACACGTTTCATGCCATTGCTCGAAAGGGTGAACAAGTCACATGCCTTCAACGCACGCACGGAGTATGGGCTCACAGCGAGCGACAACAGTCCTTTCTCCCCAAAGCAGTCTCCTCTCCGAAACCGTGTTGGCTCGATTGGGGGTACAGACCGAATCGACGTCATAAGTAGTTGCCCGCGCACTACGAAATACATCGCATCCCGTAGTACACCCTCCGCGATCACTAGTTCACCGCGCGGATATCCAACAAACTTGAGTTCGCTCGCCAAAGAGTGCACGAGATCATTCGTACCGTGCTGATCTCCGCGCAGTAGAGGGCGGAAAACCGTTTCGATGAAGGCGTCCAATGGTGCTTCAGCGATATGCTGGACCGTCTCAGTACGCATTCCACTAGGCAGCTGAGAAAACACGCTCTCGTAGTCAATTCCCGAGTGCGAAGACCAAAGCGTCGACAAGAAGACGTGCACGCGATCTCGAATTGCTCGACTAACTTTGTACCGAGAGAGAAACAGCTCCACGGAGATATGATTTTTCCGGAACTCGACCTGGTTGCGGATGTATGAGATGTATAAACTCGCCATATCACCGATCATGAAGGCCATGACGAGAGTGCCGATAAAGCTCATCGAAACGGAAAACGCCAGGTGACCTGTCGTCTCGGGATACAGCGTCTTGGCTTTCTTAGCAAAAGCCGTCGTCGCATAGAACATACCCCGAAGAAATCGCAACAGCACCTGATGCGAGTCCGGGTTCGTTTCGTCATGATACGCGAGTTCGTCTGATGGTGCCCATCCATTCCACTCGTCCGCAAATCCACCGAAAACGCCCAAAGCGAGATACGCGCAGGCAACCCAGAACAGGTAAAGCAGGCACTGCAGCCAAATCGTGCAAAATCGAGACACCTCGTACGACACACTGAGACGATTGATTTCGTTAAGGTAGGGCACCAAGTTGACGACCTTGACGCACCGTAGCAGTCGAAACCACATCGCTTCTTTTAGATCAAGAGCTGAAAGCACATAGTCGATGGGTACTGCAGAGATTAGATCCCACAGAAGCCGCTCTTTCTTGTACCTTTCGAGTAGGTTCTGCTCGTATACTTCTACCGAAAGAGGGCTCTCTTGAAGATGCCAGTTGAACCAGATGTCGAGAGCAAACATGACGTCGGTAAAGATATCGAGAAGACGCACGAGGATGCACATTCCTGTCCAGCGCTCAAGCGAGTCGACCGATATCCGGTACGGTGCTATAACAGCGTTAAACACGGTGGAGAATACGACGAGCCATAGCCATCGAATGTGCGTCTGCCCTTGAGCGAGAGTGCCCCTAGTCAAGAATCTCAGCACTCGCTTCATCACAAGTTTTCGCCTGGGGAGGATTTCCAAGTGCCGATCACGAAATGGCGGCTGTGTTTGCATGTCCGTCTGTGCATCTTCGTCATCCACCTCATCGCGAGAACTTGTAGCTGGTGTGTCTTCTTGCAGCTGAGCGTTTGTGACACCTCTTAGACGATGCTGTTTTTGTTGGACCTTGACGGTCTGGGTGACTTGTTTTTTCCAGTTGGGGAACAAGTCGAATACGACATTGAGCGACTGGCGAGATAGAGAATACAGGATGCATGACGTCTTCGCCAAAACGAAGGCATTCCGGGGGCTGTCAGAGAAAAGAGCGTTCTCTCCAAAGAAATCTCCAGAGACGAGCTGGCTGGTTTCGCGGAGAGTTTTTAGACTTGGCTCACTGCCAGCAATAGGAGCACCAGTGACGCTGACTTGTCTAGCTCGAGGAGGTCGAACGTCAAGCTTCTTGGAGCCGTGACGGCTCATGAAGGCCAGAATACCGGTGAACACGAAAAACATGTCGGTTCCCTCATCACCAAAACGGTACACAAAGTCGCCCTTGAGCACCAGGACCTGGCTAAATTGAGCCACGAGCATCCGAGTGATCGCGGGCTCCAATCCACTCATGAACGGCACCTTGGCGATCATGGGCTGGAGATTGAGCAATCGAATGTCCGTGACAAGTGACGGCGGAAGAACGGACTCGATGAGATATTCTTGTGTGATCGTGTGGTACCGTCGGAAAAAGAAGAAACCCTTCATTTTCGCGGCTAAAGCTTCTGGTAGCGTGAAATGTGCCAGTAATTGGCGAACTGAGCCGATTCGCGCGTTGAATTCGCGATTTTCGTCGTCAACCAATTCGATCACATCTGAGAAGTTTCCGATTACATAGGCAAACAAGAAAAAGCCGCTCATCATCGTCAAAACACTGAAGGTGCATTGCGGGATGGTCTTGGGCAATTCTCCCTGGTATGCCGCCGACATCAGTCCGAATGTGTAGAAGAGTGAAGAGAAGTATTTGAGACCGTTATCCGCCTCCTTGAGGTCCGATTTCAGCAGCCACAAATTCCAGCCAAACTCAGTTTTCCGCTTGCTGAGGTGTGAATCCTTCAAGTTCGCTGTCGAGAGATGTGAAGCAAAGTCGTGATAGACACACCCTGACAAGTGCGTAGCCAGGAACGCGTAGTACCCGAGTTTGAGAATGCGCAGTTCAGTTGTTCGTTTCAGGTATCGCTGTTCAAGCCGCGAGAATTGCTTCGGAACTTTTAGCAATCGAAGCAGTTTGTTGATGTTGACAAGCTCATACCGAGCGGACTTCATCATCCAATTAATTGCGAAAAGTGGCACTAGCGCAGCGATATCGATCACAAAGTTCATCGATCGGAAGTATCGTTGCCTGATGCGGCGCAGATCCATGATCTTGTTTCCAAACTCGTGAAATCCGACTCGTGAGCGAACATAAACATCGATAAAGAAAGACAATTCGAGAAATACCGTGAGCGCATCGACGTCAGCAAACTTGTCCGGATGTACGCCGAAGCTCATGTGGTACAGCGTAATGATCCACTGAATCGTCATAGCACAAAAGAGCCACGTCTCCCAAGCCACAGCCCCAGGCGAGTCCGGATCAATAGGGTCGAATAACAGCATCCTCATCCGAGAAGTGGATCCATGTTCAGCCCCGCGGGCCTGAACACCATCGCTCGCGAAACGCGCAAGCTTGTTGTCCAACATTCGGCGCTCGAGTTGAAGCAAAGCGCTTGGCAAGTCGCTGAACACCTGCCGAAGATTGGCTGTATCTGCGCTTGAAAGTCGAATCAGGATACATCCGCTTGCAGCAACGGCATCTTCCGAGTACGTGGCTGTCCCGTGTTCGCCCTGCATAGCTTGAGCTCCAAAGAATGCGCCATGATGGACTTTCTTCAATGCATTGCTTCCTCTCTTCAGCTCGACGAGGCCATGCAGCAGGAAATACATCCAATCAGCACTGTCACCTTCATGGTACACGAGCTCACCTTGGCCATAGAGAACGAATGAGATACAGTCGACGAACGCCGTCTCCAGACGTGAGAGCACGGGACGGACACCACTCAGCAATGCCAGAGTCTGAAGAGCTGGACTGCAGATACTTCGCAAGATTTCACGTCTGTACGCGACGGGGAGTTCCTCGACCAAGTCTTCTATTCGAGCTCCTCGATGTGCAGACCACCAATAATCCAGATACGAGTTGACACGATGGTGAATCGATAATGGCGCTTTCTGTCGCTTCAGGAAGACCTGAATACGAGCTCGGGCAGCAAAAAACTCTTTCTGCTCATAAGCAGAGGCAGTGACGCGTTTTTGGACGTTGTCGACGATGATTGCAGTGATGATAAACCCTGTGTACATGAACATGACCGCGATAATGAACTGGGTATCATTCTTGGGCTCAACCGTCTTTCCCAGTCCAGTCAACACGTTGGTGGCGTAGTAGAAAGCTCGGAAGTATTGCCTGGACGCGATTGCTTGAACGTCGGGGGAGTCGATGGCAAGAATACGATCGTCCAAGGTGGAAAATTTTGAGCCGTCACCTACGGGAATAAGTTGAACGTCATCAGTAGGAATCCAGGAGTCGTAACCGGGCCCGAACCCTTCTAAGGCTGTGGTGCTGAAGTACAGACAGGCCACAAAGTGACACAGGATGAGCAGCAGGCCAGCAAGAAGCATAGTCTTCTGGCGACTGTTCATGGGGTGAAGTTTCTCAACCTCGTGCAAGTGGCCATGAACGCGCCAAACTCTACATCATAACCACTCATCAGTCTGCTGAGAATTAATTGTGTCATCCGTGCCTGATGAACGCACCTTAGCAAACGAGGAACTCGAAGTGCCCAGCGACTGATCACCAATGATTCAAATACCCAGTATGGGAATGCTAGAGCCAAGTCGAGCATGAAGTACTGTCGAAAATAGTGCAATGCAGTGCGCTTTGTATCGGTGATCTTCTCCGAGTTGACATTGTACGATAAGTTGAGGTTGAGGTAGATGTCGATAAACAGAACCGCATCAACCACCAAGTTGAGAACAGTTATGTACCAAACGCGAAGATTGATGGCTGGAAACCCGAATCCAAGCGACGTCAAAATCCAGTCGTAAATAAGGGCCAGCTACGATTTGCAATGCCACGATGGTCACGCATCATACATAGCACCGCGACATTATCTGCTTACCTGAAGCGCAACAATCCACCACATTCGGAAACTTGACTCCGCATCAATGCACTTCTTGAGCAGTATCCTCGACCAACCCGTTCGAGGAGCATCAACACGTAGAGCCTGTCGATTGTACTGGTCGAAAAATATACTTGAATCCGCAAGCTGCCTTCCAGTGAGAACTCGGATGAGCCTGGAGCGCATCGGCAATCTTCCTGGCGAATTACGAACAGGTTTTTCGGCTACCCCCGTGATCGCGCCCGTATCCGTCGTCCAATTTGCTTCTGGAGACACAGAATTTTTCCTTCGAGCGGAGTTTGATCCAGCGCTGACCATTTGACTCAAATGTGACGCAAGTGCGGACATGCGTCTCGGGCGATCTTTCTCACTGGGATGCGTTGTGTCCGACCGCATTGGCTGCTGATCGGTCTTCGCGATCAACTCCATAACCGATTCACGAATCACGTGGACGAAACGCGGATATCCCTCAAGTACGCGCTCCGTGTGGTCGCGAGAGAGCTTGTATAGAATGCAATACGTTGCAGTCACAACCGTCGCTGATCGACTACGGTTAGAGAATAGAGACATCTCACCAACAAAATCTCCTTTCCTCAGCTCTCGGACCTTCGCGTCACCCATGATGACATCCAATACACCAGCATGAATGATGTACATAGCATCCCCTTCGTCGTTCACGTGAAACACAGCACTATGCGCCGGCAAGAACATCACCTCAAGAGCATTGGTCAGGGCTTCGATAAATTCGGTGCTGCAACCTGAAAAAACTGGAATTCGTGCAACTGTGTGCCGAAGAAGCTCCACTTGAACATCTTTGGCAATTGACGGGCACAAGAGTTTGAGCGCCTCTCGATCGTTTGAGTCCGCATCCGTACTATATCTCTACAAAATACAAGGGAACACCAGCTGAGCACGCTTCACTGGCGATCAGAGTTCGTTGTTGCACGACTCACCTTCATATAATCGATTATTCTCACTTGCAAATGTTCGGGAACTTGGTGGAACGCCATGATGTGTTTGAGTTGATTGATACGAGCCTCCGCTTCTTCAGTTTGCCCGCTTTCACACTTCGAAAGCATGAAGAAAAGTCCGCACAAGTATGTGAACACTGAGAATCCGCACAGTGCAACCGCAATTGTGAACACGAACTCGCTGACTGCATGAGGAAGCTCGCCTTCGAAGAACCCTGTCAGCATGCCAAACCCCCAGAAGAGAGACTGCAGGTACTGGGTCCGTGTTGACGAGTGGTCATTTGCACCATGTCCGTGATCGAGCCGTTTGGCTAGCCAGTGGTTCGTGTGTTGGTCATCGTATCCGAAGGTGAAACGGATGCACGCGATGTAATGCGACAGAAGCAGCGTGGAGACGACCGTCTTGAAGATCTTGAGCGCCTCAAAGTGCGTGGCGTAGAAGTCGTCAAGGTTGACGAGATACCCCGGTATTCGCTTGAGCCGCAGCACCTTGTGCATCTCGAGGTACATGTTGCTTGCCGAGTTGGGTTTCTCCAGAAGCGACATCGGTACGATGGCGAGAACGTCGAGCACAAAGTTGACCGACTTGACGTACTTGAGCATGGACCGCTTGGTATCGCGATGCACACTGCCATCTTCGTAAAAGCCCGTGTTGAGTTTCACGGCAAAGTCGCCGAGAAACAGCAGCTCGCACATGTAGAACACGAGAATCTCGGGCGACTCGTGCACGGACGCGTGCGGTTCGAACGTGACGACGAACGGCACGAGAAACATCTCGTAGACGATCGCGACGAGCAGCAGCTGGTGCCAGACCTTGAGAAACGTGGACTGCGGGTCCAGCGCGCCCTTGACGTCGACCACCGCAAAGTTGTCTTTGAGTGCGAGCTGGTGCAGCATGAGCGAGTTGACGATGCTCGCGCGCGAGATGTCGAGCGACGAACGCATGCGGGTCAGTGCGGCCGACGGCGACGACGACGGCGACGGCAAGGTGGTTGGTGCGGTGGTGGACGGCGTGGTCGACGGAGCGATCGGCGTGACGGCCGTGAGCGACGGCGCGGCCGCCGGTTTGAGCCACGCGCTGAGCTTGCCGGTCGGCTCATGACCGCTGGATTCGCCTGCGGTAGATTTTCCCCACGCGAGCGCGCGCGGCGCCTCGGACGCCATGAGTGACAGGTAGCAAGAATCCAAACGGCACCTGGCGGCGGCGCGGCTTCATCCCGCATTTCCCTTCACTTGAAACTGCCGCTGGCAAAAATTCGTTCGTTTTTGTTGTGGACCAAAATTAGTGGATTCGCTTGGCCTGGGCTAGTTCGAATCTTGGCGGCAACGTCCCATGTTTGAACGAGTCGATCTATTCTCGACCTGTCGGTCGACTCGACGGTATGGCCGTCAACTGACGCACAGCACCCATGGCGGCTCGCCTGCCGAAACGCCGTGAGCCCTGCTGACTAACCTAAGCACACATCACTAGCACGCATGGAGTGGCGCGCGGCGTTCGAAAGACTCCGCTTCTCGACGGCCCGTGGCACGGTGCTGCTCGTGGACGAGGCCGAGAACGCGATCGACCCCAACTCGCTCCCGCTCCGCGTCTGGCACCACGTGCTGCTCGTGTGCACGCTGTACGAGGCGTTCGTACTACCGTATTTCGTGACGTTCAAGCCCAATGCGCCCCGCGAGCACCCGGCGGAACTGTTTGGCATGTTCGCGTGCGAGGTCGTGTTCCTGCTCGACGTGGTCGTGCAGGCCCACACGGGATTCTACGCCGACGGCGACGTGGTCAAGGACCGCCGCAAGACACGCAGGCGATACCTCAAGTCGTGGTACGTTGTGCTCGATGTGGTCACGCTCACGCCGTTCTCGTTCGTCGTCGAGATCCACACGCTCTCGCGGGCCGCGCTCGAGATGCACAAACTTCTGCGATGGACCAAGGTGCCCAAGTACGTCGCGACGATCGACGACATGTACGCCAAGCGTTTCGTGCTGCTCAAGGTTCTCAAGATGGTCATCTCCACGGTTTTTCTCTCGCATTTCGTGGCGTGTGTTCGATTCTCGTTTGGGTACAACATCCACCACGACAACCACTGGCTCCCAGCAGCTCCGGCTCACGAGGACCACACAGTCGAGCGTGCATACTTCTCGTCGCTTTTCTGGGCGTTCGGTCTCATGTCCGGTCTCTTCGAAGGTGAGTTGCCCACCAAGGTTTCCGAGTTTATGTTCACGCAAGTCGTCGCGACGTGCGGGTTCTCGCTCTTCACGGCTCTCTGTGCGATGTTCTTCATGATCTCCAAGTGTGAAAGCGGTAATTCCGAAGCAAACGAGGCGCGAAGAAACCAGCTTAAACATGTACTCTCGTTTTATCGCGTTCCCGAAGATCTGCAGAGACAAGCAATCGAGTATCTAGTTGTACGTGCCTCTCGTTTCCAACATGTGGATCGATGGATGAAATAACGAGACTGTGTGGATGGCGGTTTGGAACTAGCGCTTTCATACGGATGTCGACTCTAATGATCGAGAAGTGCTGAAGCTGCTCTGCACATCCATCAAGAAGGATATTCAGGTTGAGCTGCTCAAGGACACGGTTTCTCTAATACCAATATTCGAGGGTTGCAAGGATGCATTTCTCGTGGCACTGACGAGTCTCCTTGAGCTGATCTCGCTACCAGCACAAACCACGGTATTTCAAAAGGGAGACTATGGAGACTCCATGTTCATCGTCAACTCAGGTGTATTCAATGTCGTCATGAGCGGTGTTACAGTGCGCGAGATGAGAAAGGGATCGTACTTTGGTGAGCTGTCCGTCTTTCAGAACAGTCCGAGAAGCGCTACCATCGTCTCGCTCACGTATTCGACGCTCTACAAACTCACAAAATTTCACGGAGAGCGCCTTCTCGAAGGCTATCCAGAGTGCGCTGCAACGATTACTGCACGAATCGCTAAGATAGCCCGGGCAGGTGTCAGCAGGAAGAGCGTGACCGCTTCAGCCTCAAGTTCGTCTTCAACGTCACATTTCGACTTCAAGCGAGTCGACCCAACAGGCTTCGGTGCCAAACTTCGTCAACAAGCGACAACCTCTCCGTTCTTCAGTCGGCGCAAGAAGACGAACTATGTTCTTCCTGGCCTGAAAGACTCTGATGACAACTCACATGCCGTCGATTTAGACCCCCGACGACCTTCAGTTGAAAAGAGTGAGGTACTCAAGAACTATTATGACGAGACTGCTGCTGGGCGACAAGGGGGTATCCAACGTCATGACCGTTTAGGTTGGCGCAACTTGTTCTTCAAGCAGTGCATTGACGCAGACTCTCGAGTACGACTTTGGTGGCTTGTCGTTTTTGAGATTATTGTGATCTACAATTGGATCACTATTCCTCTGCGGCTTTGCTTCCCAGTGTTCATGCGTGCAATGTGGTGTATCGATGCCGCGAATGTCATCACCGACATCGGTCTCTTCGTCGACATCTACCTGAACTTCAACCTTTCATTCGTTTTGGATGGAGAAAAGGTGATGGACACTGCGCGGAGTGCTAGTCGTTATCTTCGTGACGGATTCGTGCTTGACTGCCTAAGCATGGCCATTTTGTCGTCCTACGGAAGCTCGGTGGCGCGGCTTCCTCGACTTCTGAGGTATTGACTCGCTATGGTCTGGTCGTATCCGTTCACACGCTTACCAATCTCGTTTGCTTGTACAGATGCCGACAGTGGATGAAGCATTATCAAGAAGTCAGCTCTCTTCTTCGTCTGACGAATCGGGGCCGACTAGTCATCCTCTGCCTCTTTTTGGTGATGCTGTACCACTTCATTGCTTGTGCCCACTTTGGTGTCTCCAACGTCGAAGGTTTCAGTCGTGACGAAGAAGCATGGATTCCCAGTGACGACATCTTTCTGGAGCGGATAAACGACACATTTTACCGGGGAAAGGGTGATGTTATCTACAGCTCGCACGACGCCGAGCTCCAGGTTGTAGCAGCAACACAGTACTTCCGATCCCTTTATTACGCGACCAACGTGCTTGCTGCCTTGGGCAAAACCATTGAGCCTGACAGTGAACTTCAGTATGCAATTGCGCTCATGTTCATGCTGAGCGGTTTTCTCATCACGGCAATTGTCGTCGACAACGTTCAGAAACGGTTCACCGCGTCGGCGCATGAGCAAAAAGCGTTCTACGCGATCCGGACCAAGATCCAGTTGTTTCTTCGTCGTCAAAAGGCTCCTGATTCGATCTTCAAGCGAGTTAATTCGTTTCTAGACTTCTGGTGGTCGTCTCACCGAGGCGCGTTTATTGGCGAACTCATTGCAGATCTACCTGCTCCAATGAGGCTGGAAATTCTTCACAGCATCTGCGGTCCAGCACTGCAGACGCTTGGGCTACTCTCAGGAGCCCGTCCAGTGTTGGACAAACTGGAAACTTTCTTTGTGAATCACGCCAAATTCATCTTGTACGGTCAAGGAGAGGTCGTTTATCGTCAAGGCGACTATGCAAACGGCTTATTCTTCTTGCTCGTGGGTGAAGTATGCGTGATCTGCAACGCACAGAATCCCCGAACAATACCTGTTGGAAGTTTTGTCGGCTCGGCGGTTCTAAAGCAGAGCGAAGCATCACAAGGATACGGTGAGCATGTAAGCGCGACCGTGGGCAGCATTCTTCTATTCTTCTCGAAGGAGCACGTAGGTGCTATGGAAGCAATATTTCCCGGATTCTCGAAGGAGCTAATCGCACTCGAGTTGAAACTCCTAAGAGGCAAGCTGATGAGTACTGAAGCTCGATCATCACAATCAAGAAACTCTGGACGTGTAAGTGCACTTCAGCTGAACAAAATTGAGAAACGCTCTGTATGGGCACGACTTCTCGCACCTCCTGTTTCTGCTATTGATCCAGATTCAAAGCGTATGATGATGTGGGAAATATGGGTGTTTATCGCAATGACGGTGCAGTGGCTCACATTGACCGTTCAAATATGCTATCGCATGAAAAAGGAACGCTATGTCCAAGCTGACATCACGACTGCACTCCTCGAGCTGACATTTTTCGTCGATATCTACTTGCGTACGAGAGTCGGTTACCATGCATTTGGGAACAAAATCATGGATTCGAGTGTTGTTCGTCGCTCATACTTGAGATCTAAATCCTTTGCGATCGACTTACTCTCAGTAATACCGCTGTACGTGATTAATTGGTTTCTTCCTCCGGAGAGTCGACTGGACGGCTTGAATGTGAACAAAGTGATCCGTGTTTTTAAAGTCCCTGGGCAGTTGCGTGCCCTTGAAAGCCGGAACCTGAAGCACACGACTGAGCTCCGGTTATTCAAGCTGTTCTACTATACGTTTCTGTTGGCGCACATGTTTGGCTGTATGTGGTTCGACTTTGCGTCCAATTCGTCACGGCTTCTGAAAACGAGCGGATCCATCGGCACAGAATTTGGTCGAGATGCGTGGATGCCCCCAAAACAACTCGAATTTGCCGCCCTCAATTTTCAATACTTCTCATCAATCTTCTGGTCGTTCGGCCTCATGTCGGCATCGAGTACGGGCGAACTACCGAAGACCAGTCACGAATGCATCTTCTCGGTGATCACGATGACCAGTGGATTCTTCCTGTTCGCCTATGTGGTCGGGAATTTCGCCGACATCATTGAACTTGCTGATGGAGGCAATCGAGAATTTGTTGAGCGCCTCTCCGCCCTGAGAATGCTGTTATCGCATTTCTCGCTGCCGAAATCAATTGAAGACCGAATAAAGACGTACTATTGTTTCCAGAGATTCCATACAATCACTCAAGAGAGCCATCTCGAGCGATGTATGCCGCCCTCACTACTGACGGATCTTCGTCTAGTACACCTGAAACCGATGATTGCAAAAGTATCGTTCCTTAGTGGCATGGAGGGGTCGGTCACGCGGATGCTTGTATCGCAATTTCAGCAGCGCCTCGTTCTGCGAGAAGAATATGTTTGCAAGTTTGGGGAAGAAGGCTACGATATGTACTTCGTTTTCACTGGAATCCTTGATGTTTTGCTACCGGCGAAAATGGTATCGTCGGAGGACGAGAGCGAGATTCACCCGGTTGACATTCGTGGCCCTGTCTGCGTACTCGCGACTGAAGATGTGCTGATTGGTCGCTTGAAGAAGACCAATGAACTAGCTGCTGGAAGCTACTTTGGGGAAAATGGCCTCTTCACAAAGAGCCTGCGAAATGCCTACATCCGCGCAACTACTTCTTGCATTCTCTACAAGCTATCACGTGAGTCGTTGGAACTCGTCTTCCATCGGTATCCTCAGTGGAAGGAGAAAGTGCTGCGCATTGCAAATCTGCAACGCGAGCAAAATCGTCTTGCTCGTTTGACTGCGGAAGAACAGAATCGTAATTCGGACGAATCTAGTGGGTCAATGCTATCAAGAATCGATCTCATCAACCGCCGAGCTGAACGATTGGAAGAAGAATTGCAACTTGTTCGAGTTCGGCGAATGGAAAGCAGTCGTGATGTCAACGAGACGACCCGTAGAGCAAAACGAGTGGTTGATCGAATCTTCCGGGAACCACTATTCGCGCTGTGGACCAGCCTCACGGGAGGAACTGACGCTCAAAGTACAATACACAGGAGGTGGCTTCGCTTGATGCTGTTCTGCAGTGTGTTCACAGCTTGCATCATTCCGTACCGGATTGCTGTCGACCCGCTCACCCTCAAATCTACCTTTGGAGAAACCGTGAAAGCCATTGAAGTATTCTGCGAAGTAATGTTCATCGTTGATATCCGCTTCAGCTGGCGTGTCCACGAGTGTGCAAACTCGATGGAACTGTACGAGGAACGCTACCGAGCGATGTATATCAAAGAGCGATTGGCATGGGATATAATCGCTGCGTGTCCGCTCGACAGGCTGTTGACCGACTTCACGAGCACGGCGTGGTTGAGGTTGCTGCGTTGCGCCAAGATGATGAATGTCTGGTCGTACATGGAGGAGCTCAATCGACGGAGCGTCTCTATCGAGTGGAATCGACTCCGTGGTGTCTGCCTGATCTATGTCATGGCGATTTATTGGGCTGCATGTTCGTACCTCACCATTTCTATGCATGAGGGATTTGTCGAGAACTGGAACTCGTGGCGGCCAGCTCAAAGCCTGTCGATCTCGAAAACGGAAATGCCATCAACCGATGTGGTTGTGCTGCGACTTCTTCGGGGACTGTTTTTTGGAATCACATGCTTCGTGAAGAAGGGCAAGACATTTACACCCGATACGTCGGCTCTGAACATTTTCACGGTTCTAATGTGCTTCATTGGGATGCTGGTCATGTCGTTCATGATCAGTGAGTTTGCGGCTATCTTCATCTCTTACATTTGGAACGAAGTGGAATATCGCAAGAACCAGATCGCCGTCCAGTTGTACATTGACCGCGTTCATGTCAGCCGCGGACTCAAAGCGCGCACCCAACGCTTCATGTCATCTCTGTGGTCGTCGCATTCGGGAGTCAACTACGAGTCAATTCTCCACGATCTACCCTCGTCGATCAGAAACGACACAATCATTTACGTCGTACAAAGGCCAATGCGGATATTCACCAGCTCCACGTTCCGGTTGCTAGCGTGCGATTCACGCTCTGACCTGGATGCGCTGTCGCGAGACATCGCACAGTCCCTACGATTCGAAGGGTACCCACGCGACGAGAACGTTGTCTCCGAAGGGAGCATCTCGAGAGCTATGTTTTTTGTACTCCGTGGTCATTTGTGCATAAGCAGTGTCTCAAAGCCAGCGATACAAAAAATTGTGCGCAAGGACCAGTATTTCGGCGACCGTGGACTTCTCGGATGTGTTGTGAGCTCTTTCACTGTGCGAACGATCCGTGCGTGCGATCTGTTGTCCCTGAGCTCTGAGGCGTTCCTGACGGTGCTAGAAGAAAACCCGTCCACTTTTCTCGCTCTGACACTCGTGAGACGTGCGCAGGACCAACTCGAACGTGGCGAACTTGCAGAGTGCTCACGGTCAGAGATGGAACGTCGATGGGGGGATGCTATTCTATCGGAACTGAAGATGCTCCAGCAAACGACAGACTCAGCACTAGTAGTTTCGCTTTCCCGGCAACACATTGACCGCTTGGTGAGCACGGTGCACGACGCGAGCGACTGCATGCGTGTCTTCCATTCGTTCCTCGATATGGTGCTCCCGTTCGATCCACTGGATTGGACTGCAGCTTTTGGGATGGGGCGAGCAAAGCAAGCAGCGCAGCCCTCAGTCTCTGGTCCCTTTCATCGCGATCCAAATGCACCGGTAATGCAGACGACGATGACGAGCGCCGTGCTCCAAACAGACTCCCCAGAAAATACTTATCTTGCTGCCGTCACGACTCCGTCGGAGAGCAACGCGAGCAGCGAGCATCCATCGCAGAGCGACGCTACACCCGAATCCACCGCGCGAGTCGAGCCACCACGCGAGGAAGCAGCTCTATCGGCAGTCGCAGCAGCAGAGACGAAGCCCACCACCGAAGAAGCTGCAGTGGATGGGCTCGCGGAGAAGACCCGCGCGTGACGGTGGCGCAAGCCCATCTTGCCCGGCACGCCGCTGGACTAAGGAGTCCCTGGCAAACTCGGCGGATCTCCTCAGGGGAGATGGGCTGTACTATGTGATCAGGGATTAGCATGGCGAACAACCGATGGGCAGAATCGTAATTTATTGAGGAACTAAATTCATCGATGTGTATGGAGACTATCCAAACGTCTACATTTGAGATTATGCAGACCAAGTGGCCAGTTCTCGCTCTGACACGAAAGGTGACCAAACAAAAGCCGCCTCCTCAGCTGGAGCCACCTCCACCTGCTCGATCGCACATCTTCGGTCTCTGTCTGTCTGTCTCTCTCTCGCTGGACTCCCCAACAAACCCCAGCCACGCATGACGACGTCCTTCTCGCCCCCGTCACCGCTCAGCGCGCTGTTGCCGGTCGTGTTCGACTTTGAAGGGGACGAGACAAATGATCCGACGCTCCCGCTGATGAGTGAGCACGCTTCACCGACGACCGCCGCGTCGTCCCCACCGCCGTCGTCGGGCGTGCCGACGGCACCGACGACGCCGCCTCTCAAGTCCTCCGCCGGCCCGGCGCGACGACGCGGCAAAGCGGCCAAGGACCCGTCGGCGCTGGCGCTCAAGCGCGCGCGTCGCTCCGAGATCGAACGGAATTCGCGACTGCGGCGACTGGTGCGTGGCGCGGGCGATTGCTGTGAATGTGGATAGTCTCTCTAACCGATGATGGCTTTGGGTTGTAGGACGAGCTCACGCGCATGCGCCAAGAGCTGCTGCGGCTCGAGTACGAGTACAAGCGCCTGAGCGACGACGAGGGCCTCGAAAAGATCGTGTTCGAGACCGACACGACCCAGAGCCTGCAGCTCGTGACGGGCAGGAGCCGCTTTGACCAGCGCCGTATCCAGCGGCGACTCGCGTTCATGACCCAGCTCCTGACCGAGGAACAGAACCAGCTGCGCAAGCTGCTACAAGAGCAGGAACTGTTTGAGGAGACCGTGCGAGCGGCGTGGAGATTGGATTTTGACGCCGGCCCTGACATGAGCAACCTCTCCGAACGAGATCCGATCGAGCCGTTCAAGGAGTGGGTCCACCCAGCGCGCTGTTTTGCGTTCCTGCGGGAGACGTACGAGCTGATCATGACGTTCGACTCGTGCCGCACGTACGAGACCACGGGTGCGTCGTTCATGGGCTGGACGGACAAGCGGCGGATCGACGAGAACACGGGGCATCTCCACTATGGGTTCCGCAAGCAGTTTCTCGGGCAGCACGGCGAGACACTGCTCGCCAAGACGTGGGATCTGATGGTCGACCCGGTCAAGATGGCCCGACTGCTTGTGGACCCGAGCGTGACTACGGAGTTCATGACGCTGCAGAAGCTCAACGATGACGTGCTGCTGATCCGACGCGACCACACGCATCCGCATGTACACATGACGTTCCTCACCGCGCATGTGCTCTTCCGACTGCAGACGCCACAGGGCTTCCTGCTTTGCTTCCGCACGATCCCCGTGCCGGAGATCCAGCAGAACCTCAAGCCCCACGAGATGTGGTTCGACATCCACAACTTTTCGCTGTACAACCACATCTACGACGAGCACGGCGCGATCGTGGGCTGCGAGGTGGTCTCGGGCGGCTCGCTGAATGATCCGACACAGGTCACGACCAAGCACTGGCTCTTTGAGCTCGTGATCTCGGTGCTGCGGTGGGAGTCGATCTGCGTCGCGCCGCTGTTCCTCATGGGCGCGACCGAGGAGTAATTGTAATTTATTGCATTTCGGGGGGAAACTGTACTGATTTAGCGCTGTTCCATCGACGTGACTTGCAGCCTCCACTGAATCATAAAGCTGGTACAAACCTCTGTTAGTGCATACACCTTCCATCCTCCCCCGAATCCCACACACAGAAGCATCCCGCACGAGACGACGATGCACGCCTCGGCCGTCCACACGCCGCCGCCTTCCCACGCCGCCTCTGGCGGCGCGTGGGATGATGACGACCAGGCGCTGATGGAGCTGCTGCTGCTGGAGAACCACGAACCCACATCAGCGTCGCCGCCGCCCTCAAATGCCAAGGCGTCGGCGACGATCGAGGCCAAGACCAAGAGCAAGGCCAAGCTCACGGCCACGGAGAAGAAGGCGCGCCACCGCGAGGTCGTGCGTCGCTCGTACCACCGCAACAAGGTACCATTTGTCGTGAGAACGTAGGCGAGAGACGAGTAGCGGAGCTGACGGAGGACGTGGATGGGTATCTAGGCGACGGTGAAAGTGCTGCAGGACGAGGTCAAGCAGCTCGAAGAAACGTTCCGCGCGCTCACGTCGGGGCGCGCCGCCGATGCCGCCGGTCGCATGGACGACGACGTCTCGCTCGAACGTATTGACGCGTTGAAACAGCAGTGCGCGACGCTGGACGCGACGTCGGAGAAGCTCCGCAAGGAGTCGGTCAAAATGCAGACGGTGCTGCTGCGGCACCAAGAGTACGCGCGCGTCGTGGTCGAAACGTTTGAGGATGATCTTATGGACGAGGTAAGATCTCATCCCTTTGATTTACTGGGTGACTTTGGAGGTGGCTGAGAAAGGACGGACACTCTTACTATTTACTGCCAGAGCACGTCGGAGGAGGAAGACGACGCGATCTCGTCGACAGGATCGTTCAGCGCGTCAACGACATCAGAAGAGGACGGATCGCCCGTGAAAACCGCCGGCGTGAAGCGCGCGCTGTACGCGATCGCGCGACCGACCCATCTCGTGGATCTGTCCCAACCGGTGCCAGTGGACCGAGAAGGTCGCAAGGATATCGGATTTGTTCCGCTCAAACCGATCGACGCCAAGTTCATTTCGAACGCTGCTGTCTCGGATATCGTCAACTTCACTCTCAGTGGGCGCGTCGTGTCGAGTGGCGCGCGTGTCCTCGGCTGGGAGGACCGCCGACTGATCGATGGATCCACGGTGCGGTTCTCACTCCGCAAAGAATTTCCGAGCCGCAGCGCGTACGACTTGATGGCCAAAACGTGGCAATGCTTTTCGGACCCAGTGTGTGTGCTCCAAAAATTCCAAGGGCTCATGGAGGTAAAGCCTGATGGCGTTGGCGGCTTTCGTGATGTCGAGACACTAATCCTAATCTTTGCCCTTTTTCAGTTGCGAATTCTCCAGCGCGTGAATGATGACACTATTATTGCTCTCCGCGATACTCTCAACCCGGAGAACAATAAGGTCTATCGTTTTGCGTACATGTTGTTCCGGATGCGAACTTCGCGAGGGTTTTTCATTGGTGTCAAGTCCATCGACGACCCCAAGTTTATTACCCAGCAGCACAAACAGCGATTCACGCGGGAGGGCCAAGAGATTCAGTGGGTGGACCTCAGTGGGTGGTTCCTGTTTGACCGCCAAGGCTACGTGGATCCGCAAACGGGTACGCCCGTCGAGACTGGTGTCGAAGTCGAGTACGGCGGTATGATGAACTATGGTGATGCATCTCACGCGATGACCCTCGCAATGAGCACGTTGTCAATGGTGCTCAGGTGGGAGAGTTTTATGGTCGGGCCGATCTTTGCGTTGCCACCCTCATCAGACTAGCTCCATGTTTTCGTCGTCCCACCCGAAGTGCAGTGGAGTGTGCTGCCCACGGGTTCCGAGTTCTCAGCGTTCCAGAGCACGTTCTGTATAAATTATTCGATAATCGCATTCCACAGATTTCGTTCGTGACCGATCCTTGCCCGAGGGACAGGAGACATCTCTTGGGAGAGATTTCTTACTCATCAAACGTGGCACAGCTCCTCAACCAGCTCAACTTGACTCGGTGGAATCTATCTCGCCGATCCTCACCAAGTTGACAGTAGGTGAATACACATGATGACTCTTCCTACGCAGGGAAATTGGATGCTTTTGGTGTACGCACGTCCTGACACGAGGAGCTCAGGTAACTCGAGCTCATACTTACTACGTAGTACAAGGCTTCTGGAAACGCAGATGCAGGATATGTACGGCAATAGCCATTCAGCAAGACGACGATTAGAGCTGGAGTATGACGATGCACAGGATCCCATGATCACTCGAGTCGATCTCCTCATCCTGCGAGAGGTTCGTCAAGCTCTCGCTGAAGATCGTCTAGTCGCCCAAAAGGAGCTACAGCAGACGCTACACGCCAAGCAATCGACGATGTTATCTCTCAGTTCTTTACCACCGGCCTGCAATGACGCGTGAAATGACACCATTCACCTTCGGTGGTCGATTAGGAGTATCAGCCACTGTATATCGAGGCATCCTTCCACCTCGTGCGAGATGCCTATACAGAAGTGCTCACATTCTAGAGTCTGCTTCAGCGTGCTCGTGCGGACGATACTTGTTTGGGCCGGCGTCGTCGTCAGCACATAAAAAACCATCACGCGCTCACATCACTTCCCAAGATCATTCAAGGATACAGCCCCGAGCGCTCATGCGGGAAGCGTGGGCATTGCTGACGAGCGAACAAAAGTTGCGGCAAGTGTGTGGTGACTGGAGCGACAGCATTCGCTATAGCATTCTTTATGATCTGAGCAGCGGAGTCCTGGTGTTTTACCACACGTTCGAACGAAAACGTCACGTGGTGAAGTGATTCCACATTATTGCCGTCCTCTACCGAGTACAGGTCGATGACGGGCTCGTGATCGGTACTTGCACCCCACTCCGCTGCCCGTCACACTTTCTCGATCGTTGATGATCTCCTTCACAACATATCATACGATGGGAAGGCTTGATCGCCGCACGCATGGCCCTAACGTGGTCGTGAAGATACGAACCCACTCATAACATTGGGCAGCAAGCAACGTGGAATGAGTGTGTTTCTTGATGGTTTTGTTAAATAGAGGTCTCGACGACCGTGGATCAAAGAGCATGCAAAGTAAGGCTTCGAACCTTCAGTCGTCACACGTCTCGAGTCATACACAGACACTCACTTGGTTCATCGTCGGCAACTTCGTTTACTCGTCAAAGCTGCACGAGCCCAGGAAGAGCGGCGACACGAACGAGCTTTCAGCGCGCACGAGTGTCATGGCCAGTTCCATCATCCATCGGTTCGCAAATTCGATCGACTTGCTCGAGATGAGCCCGCTGAACGACACGCGGCAGCCCGTGGGCTCCCCCGTGTGCGGGTCCTCCAAGAAGTCCATGTGGGTCCAGTGGAAATTGTTCATCCATCCGCCATCGCCCTCCATCGCGAGTTGCAGCGCCGGCGCCGGGATCGTGCGGATGCAGTGGAGAAACCCGGTCTTGGTCTTGACTCGGAACATGATGTAGATCGTGTGGAACCGGATCTCGATGCCGGGGTACTGCACGTCACGACGGAAGATCGCGATGTCGTCATTCACTTGCTGGATGAGCTCGACGTGGATCTTGTTGCTCCACCCGAGCATGTTGCGACAGAGCTTTTCGGCCGAAAAGTGCATGTCCCAATAGATCTCAAAAAGCCGCTGGGTGTCGCAGTTGCGGAAACCCTTGGAGAAGCTGAACTGGAGCGTGGACGTGTCGAGATCAACACGGCGGCGGTCCGTCCAGCCCATAAATTCGCGGCCACTCGAGACAAAGTCCTTGGTCTTGCTGAGCTCGTGGATCATCTTCAGCGAGTACTTGAGCACGCTCACGCAGTCGTCGACCGACCAGTTTTCAAAGTGGCTCTGCGACAATGAGTTCCAATAGTCGATGTCGATCTCCCACGCAGTCTTCTTGGGCGGCGCGAACCACGACTTGAGCAGCTTCTGCGCGAGCTCGTGCTCCCGCATAAGCTTCTTGAGCTGCGCGCTTTCGTGTTCGAGCTCTGCGCGCTGCCGGGACAGCTCTGTGACGCGCGCGAGGTACGCGCGTATCCGCTGCGTGTCGGCGTCGATCTGCGCGAGCGTCTGCGGCTCGTCCTTGATCGCCATGTCGTCGTCGTCGTCCGAGGCTGAGATCGCCGCAAAGTTGGCCACCACGTGCTCGAGCGTGCGCACGGTCTCCTGCATCTGCCGCACATTGGCCTACGACAATGATAGGTTGAGGAGAGGATCAGATACGTGAGACCGTTGGAAACTTCCAGTGGATGGGGATACCTGTCGCCGCAGGCGCGAGGCGCGCTCGCCGGCCGTCCGCTTGGCGCGCAGCAGCAGCTGCGTGAGCTCGTCGTCCTTGGTGAAGATGGGATCGTCGCCGTAGAGCAGCAGGTCGAGCTGGTCCAGCTCCTGCGGCGTGAGCTCAGCGACCTCCATGGCGGCTTTGGATCCCCGGAGTCGTCCAGCGTTGTCCCGAGTCCCTCCCAGCCGCACGACGGAATCGCGATCAGGCAAAAACGGGTTGACCAGGATCCCAACGAAGCCTTCTCTCTCTCTCGCCAATCCAGGCACGGGCTCTTTTGGACACACACGGTCCTTGTCGAGGATGATGATGGTCGACAGAAGGGACGACTCGCCAAAAATCGTTTGTGAATTACCTACCCCTAGCTAAAATCGATTTCCCACCAATCCGGGCACAGGTCTCGACACTCGCGGTAGTGACAGGTTCACTGGCTCGTCCAGCATTCACGTACATAAGTACAATATATCAAAATAGCTGCACATCAGTACATTACATTTTAGGATGATGGGTCCAGTTGCCGCGGCGCGATCATCGTGGACTCGCCTCGCACGAGCAGCATCGCGAGCTCGAGCATGAGACGGTCCACGTACACGACACTCTCGCTGGCGATCGTGCCACAAAACGACAGCCGGCAGCCCGTCGCACGGCCGCTCGCGTCGCGCTCCTCGTCGATGTGGGTCCTGCAAGTCCATCACATTCGTCCATCAATCACAAGGCATCTCAGACATCAAGATCATCCACGCACCAATGGAAGTGGTCCATCCACGCGGCGTCGTGCAGCGCTATCCAGCGCTGGATCGACGGTATGGGCACGGTCCGCAGACACGCCATGAACCCTGTCAGCGTCTTGCGGCGGAACATGAGCAGCACCGTGTGGAACGGCGTCGGGATGCCCACGTACTGGACGTCGCGACGCACGATCGCGATGTCCCGCGACACGCGTTGCATCACTTGGACGTGAATCTTGGTCGACCACCCATAATTGTACCGTCGCAACTTTTCGGCGCTGAACTGCATGTCCCAAAATTGCTCAAACAGCGTGCCGGCGTCGATCTGAGAGAACGTCTTGGAGAAGCTAAACTGGAGACAGCCCGACTGTCGATCAAGTCGGCGACTGTCATTCCAGCCCATGAAGTGGTAACCGGACGTGTGATGGTCCGTACTCATCGAGAAGCGGTGGATGGTGTCGAGTGACGTGGTGATCACGGAGGAGACTGCCTCCCGCGGCCATGGCTCGAATGGTATGTGCCCGAGTGCATCACCAGCCGCGCCCGTGCCAGTGGCACATCGAGCTGCACGACCTGCGACGGCCGTCCGCACAGCTGATTCGACTATGCGGTGCGATCGCAAGCGCGCCTCCAACGCGTTGCGCTCGGCTCGAAGCCGCTTCGCATCCTTTGCCAGCATCAGAGACCGTCGAACAAAGCGACGCAGTCGTCGCTCGTCGGCTGATGGGACAGCCTGATCTACTGGCCCACTTAGTCCGTCCGTCAGTGCATGCGGTGGCGAGGCGCGATCGACTGACGACGCCATTTCGAGCCGCACGCACTGGACCATGCGACACAAGGTCTCCACTTGCACGTGCATGCTCAGGAGACGCTGCTGACGGCGGCGACGCGAACGCTTTTCGATCTCCCGGCGATGGGCGCGTGACGCGTCGGCGTTATCGACAGTAGCATTAGTAGCAGACGCAGTGGGTGACTCGTCCTCGCGCGAGGCGGCGTGCATCTCGA
>JAADVY010000216.1:0-23464 GCA_023336035.1 Pythium plurisporium
CAGACGCCTCTCGTCCGCACGCATCTCCACTGGCGGACGCCGTTGGGACATTTGCAGCCCCAAGCGCTGCGATTGCGGCTTTGCGACTTGCCACGCACCCCACAACGCAGACTCATCCTTCGCAGTTCCAAAACAAGGTGAGCTCGTCCTTGTTTCGCATACTAAGATCAAGTGAATTCAATACACGGTTGAAGACGATTACCAACAACCGTCGCTCACAATCACGGCGTGCATCGAACGGAATGTTGGTCGTCCAACACTTCGACATTGGATCCAATCGCTTCGTTTGAGGAGCCACGGTCTCTGCATTCGTCAACAGCCTCTCGTTCCCACAGTTCCATTCCCCCGGTTGTATCAAGATGCTGCGTCACGGCTCCCGTCTGCGCAGCGCAATGGGCAGCGCCGGCGTCGCGCGCTCGCGTCTACTGGGGCTCTCCACCACGAGTGGCTCCTCTCAAGCAAACCCCGCCTTGGCAAAGGTCGCCGCGACCGGTGTCGCGGAAGAGCACGACTCGCCGGACCACTCGAGCAACTACCAGCTTGTGATCGTCGGCACCGGATGGGCCGGGTACGATCTGCTCACGCAGTGCAAGAAGCACCGCAAGGACATTGAGGCGGTCGTTGGTCGACCGCTCGATGTCGTCGTCATCTCCAAGCGCAATGTACGTAGGTGTGTTTCGGTTGGCGACGTGGACGGCTGTTTCTCATATGGATGTTGTTTGCTGTCGGCAGCACTTTTTGTACACACCGCTGCTCGCGAGTACGACCGTCGGAACGCTCGAGTTTCGGTCGATCATTGAGCCGTTGCGGGATACCATGTTCCGCCACGAGAACGATTTCCACGTCGCGTCGGTCAAGACGATCGACGCCGAGAAGAAGGAGGTTCATGTGACGAGCGAGATCAACGCACGCGACTACAAGGTCAAGTACGACTCACTGGTGATCGCGTGCGGCTCCCGACCCATGACGTTTGGACTGCCGGGCGTGGAAGAGCACGCGTTTTTTCTCAAGGAAGTCGCCCACGCACGCGCGATCCGCAACCGCATTCTTGAGAACTTTGAGCTCGCGACACAGCCCGGTGTGACGTCGGCCGAGAAGCGTCAGCTATTGCACTTTGTGGTCGTCGGTGGCGGCCCCACGGGCATTGAATTTTGCGCCGAGCTCCACGACTTTTTGCAGCAGGACCTCGTGCACATTTACCCCCAGACCTCCAAGTACTTGTGCGTGACGCTGGTTGATTCGGGCGATATCCTCACGGGATTCGACGCGTATTTGCGTCAATTCGCGCTGAAGAAGATCACCTCACGCAAGGACATGAAGATCGTCAAGAAGAACTGCGCGGCCGTGACGAAAGATAGTGTGACGTTAAACGACGGCGAAGTCATCCCGTGCGGCATGGTCGTGTGGACGGCCGGCGTGGGGCCGAACGACCTAACCAAGTCACTGCCCTTTGCGAAAAGCAAGCGCGGCAACATCCTCACGAACGAGTACTGCCAGGTATTGGGCGTGCCCGAAGTGGAGGACAAGGCGCCGTTCGGCATGCCGCTTCGATCAAATGTGTTCTCGATTGGTGACTGCGCCGAGATCGAGCACTACCCGTTGCCTGCGACCGCACAGAAGGCCTCCACCCAGGCTAACTACTTGACGAAGATTCTGCGTGGCCAGTACCCCGAGCCAGCGCTGCCGTTCCGCTTCAAGAGCAAGGGCATGATGGCGTACCTCGGTTCGTACGAAGGCCTCTTTGAACTCAAGAAGCCTCGCGACGACAAGTCGCCACTCGCACGGCTCCATGGCTGGCGCGCGTGGTTTCTCTGGCGCAGCGCGTACTTCACCAAGCTCGGCAGCTGGCGTCTGCGTATGCAAGTGCCGCTCGACTGGCTCAAGGCGTTCGTGGTCGGCCGCGACGTCTCCCGCTTCTGAGCTCTTTCTGCTTCAAATTAGCCCCCCAATGCGATTAGCCTGGTCTCGCCCTGTTCCATTTGGGTGGTGCAAATCAAGCAGTTTCCACCAATAGACTACACCAAACAGAATAATGCATTCATTATTGGTCTTTAAGTTTAACTTACGCAACACGATTGGTTGAAATACTTCCCGTCTGACTTGAGGTTGCATTTCTAACCAATCAAGTTATATAAACCTACATAGGCTAGGTGCAAAGCTGGTTTGTGGTGCTTCGCCTGCGGACCTCTTCGTTCGCATTCCTCTCAGAACCAAGAGTGACGTCGCCACACGACGATGCTAACCAGTTCGCTCCACCGTGCGGTCTGCGGCAGCGCGCCAACGGCCGCGCGTGCGCTTAGTAGCTCCATGGCCGCGGCGCCGCAGGTGAAGGTCACCAAGACAGAGCGAGGCTCGCGGCTCGCTGAGTTGCGGGACCGCCTCGCGGCCGAGGCGCAGCAGGGGCCGGCGTTCACGGACCTCGCGCTCACGCTCCAGGACTTTGGGCTCGACTCGACGAGCGCGGAGGGCGCGGTGAAGCCCTCACGCAAGCCCAACGCGTCGAACCGCAAGCCGAGCTGGCTCAAGGCGCAGCCCACGCAGGGCCCCAACTATGAACGTCTCAAGCAGACGGTGCGCGGCCTCGGGCTTGCGACCGTGTGTGAGGAAGCCAAGTGCCCCAACATTGGCGAGTGCTGGGGCGGCGGCAAAGATGGTATCGCGACGGCGACGATTATGCTCATGGGCGACACGTGCACGCGTGGCTGCAGCTTCTGCGCGATCAAGACTAGCAAGAAGCCGGCGCCGTTGGACCCGGAGGAGCCGAACAAGGTCGCCACGGCTATCTCGCAGTGGGGGCTCGACTATGTCGTCTTCACGAGTGTCGATCGTGACGACTACCCAGACTTTGGTGCGGACCATTTTGCCAAGACCGTGCGATTGCTTCGCGAGAAGCTGCCGGAGATCATCATTGAATGTCTCACACCAGACTTCTCGGGCAACAAGGACCTCATTGACCAGGTCGCCAAGTCGGGCCTTGATGTCTTTGCCCACAACGTGGAGACGGTCGAGCGGCTCCAACGCCGCGTGCGTGACTACCGCGCGAACTACAAGCAGTCGCTGTTCGTGCTCGAACAGGCCAAGACGAGCGTGCCGACGATGGTGACCAAGACCTCGCTCATGTTGGGTGTGGGTGAACGCAACGAGGACATTCTCCAGACGCTCAAGGATCTGCGCAATTCAGGCGTGGACGTCGTGACGTTTGGCCAGTACCTGCGTCCGAGCACCAAGCACATGCCGGTCAAGGAGTACGTGACCCCCGAGGCTTTCGCGGAGTGGCAGCGTGTCGCCGAGCAAATGGGCTTCTTGTACGTCGCGAGTGGCCCGATGGTGCGCTCGAGCTACAAGGCCGGCGAGTTTTTCATGAAGAATCTGCTTCAGAACCGCAAGCAGGCCTTGGCATAGATCGCTCTGCCCACGCCCCTGCGTTGTTCGACGAGGAAGAGAGGCGTGCTGAGTTTGGCACAAGTTCTGTATATTTTGCTCTTACAATCACAAAAGAAAGATAAAAATCATAGAACGCTTAGTGGTGGTTGTGCATCTCAGGTCGAAATCCATCGTCTCTATTGGGTCGTGACAGCTTGTGCGATCGCGGCTGTGAGCATCTTCTTGACAATGCCATTGCACGCATCTGTACACAGATCCGCCGCCTCCTGCAGTTGCTCGTGCTGGAGGCTGCCAGACTGCAGCATATGGGTCATCCGACCGATAGAGGGCATGAATGCAAGCAAAACGTTGCCTTGGCCCTGGCGTTCTTCGTCTCGAGACGGGTCCAAGACGACTTGGTCGTTGACGACGCCAGCACTCGAGGCGGTGACGATATCGTACATCTCCACAGCCGCATCGACGAGCGCAAGCGATGCGCAGTTGATGGCCGCCGCCAGCTCACCGCCATCACTTTCCAGCACGACCACGTAGATCGATACCACGCACTTGGGCAGCTTGGACAAAATGACCGCGGGCGACAGCGCTTGCACGAGAATCGACGAGTACTCTAGCTCGTCGTCGTCCTGACCGCGCTCGCGGCGCGTGCCAGCGTCCGCGAACGGCGCAAATTTGAAGTCACACACCAATTGTCCCTCTTCGTTGAACTCGCGGTTGCTGCGCGTGTCGTTGCGCGGTCCGTAGACCGAGCAGATCACGCGCGTGCGGTGGAATTCGACGTACGCCGAGCCGGAAGCGCAGCTCACGACACCGAGCTTCATGAACGTCGCCCGCAGATCGTCGGGCGTCGCGCGCGAAAGGTCCAGACGAAGCGCCTTGTCCAGCAGCTTCTTCTCGTCCTCGACCACGCCATCACGCGGCGCGGCCGTCACGGGGAAGTAGCAGTTCTGCATCTTCTGCCTCTTTGGGATGGTGGTTGGTGTGCACCCATGGAGCTCATCTCCTTCTCTAATGTGGTCACATCATTCGATTTTGAAATAGTGTGGACCACCTACATTCGTATCCTACATTTGCGTGTTGTTCGTGTGGCAGCTGGGGACTTGGCTTGGCTCCCCTCCGTCAGCTGGAGACCGTGTGGGGGCGAAAGGAACCAAGGACCCACGAGGAGGATCAGCATGGGCAAGGACAAGAGCGGCGGCGACGTCGTCATGGCGGACGCCAGCGCACCGGAGATCTTCAGCATCCCGAGTGCGTCGAATACACCGTCTTCTGCGGCGTGGCGCACGCTGGAACGGGCTTCTAATTTGCGTGGGGGGATATGTTGTGGCTAGTTCTCGAGACCGTCAAGGCCGCGCAGCTCCAGAACGGATTGCGCCACCGTGACTTCCAGCGGTACCGCCAATACTGCGCGCGGCGTCTGCGCCGCATCCGCAAGTCAACCAAGTTCACGCACGGCAAGGGCAAGGCGTTTGTGAGCAAAAAAGTCGACGCCGAGACGGCCTCGGAAGTGCGGTAGGATTTGTTGTTTGTTGTGTTTTCTCGGGAAGAAGATCGAGAAGGCTCATGGTGGTGGTATTGCCGTAGTCTTCTGTACATTCCGCTGTACAATGCCGAGCGTGCGTGGAGCTTTGCGATGCAGCTGAAGGAAGACGACAACTTGGAGAAGATGGAGCACGGTGACGAGGCTAACTCGCGGATCAAGTTCCACTTGGCGGGCCGTCTCCGCAAGGCGGCCGAGTGGAGCCAGCGTCTCGCGGAGATCTGCGCGCAAAAGGCGGATGCGTACGTAGATATTGCGTGGATCGAATGGTGCGTCTTCTTTCTCACTGACTGGTGTGAACTCTGTGTGTGTTTCAGTCGCACGAGTCTCGAGGCCGAAGCGTACGCTGCCTACATGCTCGGTAACCTCGCTTTCCACCGTGAAGAACATGAGCGTGCATTGGAGAAGTTCGGCACCGCACGCCGAATCTACTCGGATCTCTCGCAGGTCGGCACGCTGTCGCAGAAGGAGCTCTTCCGCAACTCGGTCGAGGAGTTGGAGCCGTTCATTCGATTCTCGGAGCACCGACTGTCCCTGCAGGGCAAGATCAAGGGTAGTGATTCGAGTGCAATGGATTGGAGCTCGACCGGCGACGGTGCGAGCAATGCGCTCTTGCAGTCCAAGATCGATGTCGTATTGCTCGAGGCGCGGAAGCAAAAGGTCGCCTCGCTCGCTACTATTTCGTGGAAGCAGAAGCAGATCGCTGTGTCTACTCAAGAGATTGGTCTCGCGCTGCTACGTCCCGATGACATCACGGCGAAGCTGGAAAAGGTCCCTGTGACGGACGAAAAGAAGCGCGAGCAGATTTTCGTGGAACTACTAGGTGCGTACGACACGACACTGCAGTTGATCAAGACCGAGATTGCGAAGCTCCAGCAACAGTCAAAGAGCGGCGCTGCACTTGTGCACTCCGAAATCGAGTCGTTGCAGAACTTGGAGGAGTATGTTCGCTACCTCAAACTCACACGTCAGGTCGAGCGATTCGTTGCTGTCTACAAGCAGCTTCGTGCGGACAAGACTCGCCAGCTTGGCGATTTGACGCACGTGCTCGATATGCTTGTCCAGAGTGTCGGCGATATCTTGTCGATCCCGGGTCTCAATGAGTTCGAAAAGCTGATTGCTGCGAAGTACACGGCGTACCTGGCATTGTTCAAGTCTGTTCGCGCGGCGACGGTTGCGCAGACGTACGTTGACCAGCGCAAGTTTCCAGAAGCGATTTCGCTTTTCCAGTATGCGTCTGGTTTTTTGGTGGAGGCCGAAGACACGCTGAGCATCCACCCAGCTGCGACGGATATTGTCCTTCAAGAGTTCATCAAGGATCTTGGTGTCGAGCTCACCGGTGCGCAGAGCCGTACGACAGCCCAGAGCTTTTTGCACTCATCAAAGCAGGCTGACTCTGTGCGGAAGAACTTGGAGAAGCTCAACTTGCAGGACAGCGGAAAGGCGGCTCCGCGTCGCAAGTCACTTCTCGAGCGCCAGGATGAGTTCAACGCGGGTACTACCAAGGGATTGCACGAAATTGTGCGTCTGCCGCCGGATTTCCAGGCGACCCCGTGCAAGCCGATCCTATTCGATATTGCATTCAACGAGCTTGAGTTCCCTGATATCTCGGAGCGTACAAAGACTGAAGAAGAGAAGGCCGCCGAAGCTGCGGCTGCTGCCGCGAAGGATCAAGGACAAGGCGGCTTCTTTGGCTGGTTCCGCAAGTAGGTAGAGTGTGTATAGAGAGACAAAGGAAGCCGCGAGTGGCGCAACAAGCAGGGACGTGGTCGCCCAGTGCTTCCTGTTTTTGTATGCCTGGAAGAACGCAAGAGAACGAGAAACAACCCGTTGATCCGTTGTTTGGTGTCTAATATCAGTCGTCGAGCACTTCAGCTTCTTTCTGGATGCGCGCGAGCTCGGCCTGGAAGTCGAGCTTCTCCTTTTCGTCCATGTCTTCCTCTGTGAGCTGCGGCGACACGCGCGTGAGCAGACGGAACCACAACGGGAACCAAATCGCAAGGTACGCCAGCCATCGGGAGACCTGGTCAAAGTAGCTACTCGCAATCCACACCACCTGCTCATTAGTCCCCACCCACATTACCAAGCACCACACCACCATACGCACTCTGTGTACTCGTAGCCAAGCGTGGCGACGACACCAATCACAAAGAAAATAGCGAGCTGGGTTCGGTCCTGCACAGGGCCGTAGTCGGGGATGTTCTCACGGTTCCAGGGCGCCACGGGCTCGAACCGCTTGCGGTACTCTTCTTCATCCAAATCCTCAGTATTCACGCTCTTTTGGCCGTTGGCCACGGCCTTGACGACCTCGGACGGCGCTGCGCGACGTTGCTTGGCCATGTTGGTGCTTTGATCGGGGTCCCCTCGAACTGACTCGGTATTGTAGCCCTTTCTGATGCCCCCGAGAAAGTGACTACTGATTCATACGTCACTCAAACGGTGTACATGTCACTACAGTCACATGGGGGTGGTGGACCTACTGTACTCCATCAACGACAAGGGGGATACACGAGAGGGATCGGACGGTCATGGAGAAGTACAGTCGCTGGAGCGATCTCACCACGGGCATCAACCCGTTCGTGCCGCACAAGCAGCGTCTCCATGACAGCGTCGCCGTGCGTGCGCTGCAACTACTGGCGCGTGCACCGCTTCTCGTCGTGCGGCTACCGCTGCTGCTCGTGGGCGGCGTGCTGCTGTTTGTCACGAACCTCGTCGTCTCGTTGGTAGTGCGTACGAGCTGAATCCTCTTTCGAAGTAGAGGACTGGATTTTTTTTACTGTTATTGGATCGGACGTAGGGATTCGTGCCGCTGCTGGGTCGCTTCCTGAAGCGGCTGGTTGAGTGGCTCTTGTGCTCGCTCCTGCTGCTCATCTTGGGTGTATTTGTATCGGAAGAACCAGCCAACACGCGCCGTCTGGGGCTCACGACGCCGGGCGCCAAGACGTCGAACAAGAGCACACGTGTAGCATCCAAGGAAGTGGTTGTGTGCAACCACACGAGCTTTGTGGAGATTCTGTACTTGGCCAAACGCTTCTCGCCCGTGTTTTGCTTCGTGACGGAGGAAGGCGCATCGAAGGGGCTCGTCCACGCATGCGGGCTGATTGAAGCCATCTATCGGGGTTTTGCCATGCCCTCGCTGCAGCAGCAAGGATCGCCACGTAAGCTTGAGGACGTTATTCTCAATGCGGCCGGCCCGGTCGTCCTCTTTCCAGAAGGTGCCCGCACCAACGGCAAGACCGTGCTGCGCTTTCTTCCGATTCTCGAGCAACTCCCGTTTCAGCTCTCGAACAAGAGCGGCAAGAAGACCGAACTCAAGATCCATCTCGTGGCATTCCGCTACGAGTTCACGAACTTTGGACCAAACCACAGCGCTGGTAGTGGATGGTCGCACTTGATGTGGACCTGCTTGTACGTGTACCACACAGCACGCGTCACCCACCTCCACGCGAAGGATCTCAATCTCCATGACATCGGCCCCGCCACCCGCTCCAAGCCGTCCAGCGTGAACGCTGCCTCGCAGCTCACGTCCATCCACGTCGAGCGCCTTCGTGGCTTGATGGCAGCGATGCTGCGTACCAAACCGGTGGACATGACTGTGAAGGACTTCTTGTCATTCAATGCCTACTGGAACCACGTGACGAGTGGTGGCAAGAAGTCTGCCGCCGAGTTTACCGACCGTAAGGCGCCCCATGAGCATGCTCAATGGACGTCGCGCAAGTAGGAGCAAGTAGAGACCTTTTTAGGGAGGTAATTTCACCCATGAGCAACTGCGTCTCTAGACGTGCTTTTAAGATTGATCCGTGTCGATTCGTTCTTACTGCCTGAAGCGTTATGCTACGGTCCCATCAGAGCTTGCAAGCGCAGCCGCCTCCTCCTCCGCGAGCTTCTGGTTGTGCTCGTCTCGAAGTTTCATGCCGAACTCATAGGCGCTGAGTAACAGCTCGGCTGCGATCAAGATGATGATATACCACTCCATCCGCTCACCCTTATGAGATCCGAGAACTTCCAAGAAGAACTGCGGGACATGCCATCAGTCAGTCACATTTTAGCATATTTGCAGTCGTACAGAAGCGACGACTTACCTTCGTGTTGTGCTGGATGAGTTCGAGTTTGAAGTTGAGGTTGTTGAAGCGCTCGTTGAGCTCAAAGTCTTCCACCAGCGACTCCCACATCGTGTGGTATCGCGTGTAGCTCCATGCGGCGTCACCCGGGCGCTTCCGATCGATCACGCGCAGCTTACTCACCAGATCAATCAGCAGTGTGTTGTTCGTCGCGACGATCTGGAAGAGTCGCTTGTTCTGTTGTCGCTCCGTCTGCTGCTCACCAACACCAATACCAAAGAGTGCACCGCGCGGTCCTTTCTTCTCGACGGCCGTGTTGAGCTTCTCGAACTCGCTCAGAATCGCTTCGACCTGGCGTTCGTAGTACTCGAGCGCAACAGTCTGTGCCAATACACCAGCAATGACGTGGATGTTGACATGATCAATCTCGCGCACACTAATGTTGTTGTCCGACAAATCACTCCATTTCTCGAGGGCTGGGTTGCCGATGAGCAAGAGCTCCTCCTCGTGGCCACGCATATCGAACGCGTCCTGGCAGAACCGCGTCGCATGCTTCGCAAGCGTCGAAACGAGATTCTGGTCGCAATTAAAGAACACAACAGCGCCATAGTCAAAGTACACCACCCATCGGTCCTTCGCACGACGCGACGTCAGGTTTCCCGGCAGATTCAGCGTTGTCTGTGCGTTCTCGGCACTTTCCGGAGCGGGCACCACCGACGGCGGTGCGACGCCCGTGATGAGACTCGTGGCGTCGTTCGAGCCGCTTAACCGCAGCACGATCGAGTCCTTGTGGAGGAAATGCGACACCTTGAAGCGGTCCGTGTAGAGCTTCTGGAAGAGCCCGACAATGTCCATCTTGCGCGCGAGATGCAAGGCACGAATCGGCATGTGCTGCACTTTCTTAGCCAGCATTTCCTTCTGAGCATGGGCCTCAGCCGCTGCAATCGTCGCAGCGATCTCGCTCTGCGTCGGCGCCGGCGGCAGGTCGATCGACTGGCTGAGGCTGCTGGCGGCGCGCGTGTCACTGCCGCGACCGAGCGGCGCAAGCGACGAGAGGCAGCGACCGCTTCCACTCGCAGGCGCCAGTCCATACGCAGGCGCGAGCGCTCGACGCGCACTGCTCACACGTCGCAGCAAATGCATCGTAGACGCCGTGGGCAGGACCCGGATGAGCCGGTGGGGCTTGCTGGTCGATCCGTCGAATGAGCTGGTCGTCGTGAGCCGCAGCAAACGCTGGGAAGGGCAGAATGATGGTCAGATCTAGGACTAAAGGGTGAAAATCAAAATAGCGTGGACCACATGAAACGCTTCTACGTGGTACACATAAAGGATGGCAGCCTGATATTGAAACCCTGCTGTCGATCGAATACCTCTATACATATATACATGGATAAAGTGGATTGGCATGCGTTCGTGCTTTCATTGAAACTGACTGGTCTGATAGTGACACTGTCTGACCAAAAAATATATTGAACATGTCATTTTAACGAGGATTTGTGAGCATGGCAGATACCTGCAAGAACAGATCCGTCGAGCGTGGCTTCACCTATCGGCCACGCCCTGATATTTTCTCCCGTTGCCGACACACACACCGAGGGGAAACCTCATTCGCCATCGTCGCGGTTGCCTTCCTCTCCCGTCCCCTCCCCCCCCTCCCCCCAGCGATCCCACAGGATGTCGATGATGCGCCGCATGAGTATGGGCAAGCGCGGCGCCTCGAGTCCGCGCAAAAGCGCGACCGAACTCGCGATGCAGGACTTTCCCGAGGAGCCGATCCCGCTCATCACATTCAGCGAGAACGAGGACCAGCTTGTCGTGAACGACGACGCCGTGAACGTCCTCAAGAAGATCGAGGGCAAAGTGGCCGTGGTCGCGATGGCCGGACTCTACCGCACGGGCAAGTCGTCGATGCTCAACTGGCTGCTTGACCGCCAGAGCGGCTTCCGCGTCGGCCCCACGATCGAGCGTTGCACACGCGGCATTTGGCTCTGGGGGAGCCCCGTCAAGCGTACGCTGAGCAACGGCGAAGAGATCTGGGTGCTCATGCTCGACACGGAAGGACTGGGCGGGCTCGAGGCCTCGCAGCAGTACGACGCGCGCATTTTCTCGCTCGCGACGCTGCTCTGCTCCAAGCTCATCTACAACAGTCAAGGCAGCGTGGACGAGAAGGCGATTGGTGGATTGTCGTTCATCGCCAACTTGGCCAAGCACATCAAGGTGAGCGCGGACGCGGAAGGCGGCAACGCCGGCCGCCCCAGCGCGTCCGGGGACGATGACGTGATGCAGTTCCACCAGTTCTTTCCGTCGTTTATGTGGGTGGTACGCGACTTTACGCTCGAGCTTGTCGACGAAGACGGCGATCCGATCTCGAGCAGCGACTACCTCGAGCGTGCACTCGCGGATCAGCCGCGTATCCCCGCCAACATGGAGCGCAACCGCATCCGCGCGATGATGAAGGATTTTTTCCGCGACCGCACCTGTGTCACGCTCGTGCGTCCGGTCCACGACGAGTCGCTGCTGCAGCAAATCGATCAGCTGCCGATCAGCGAACTGCGTCCCGAGTTCCAGCAGCAGCTCAAGAACGTCAAGGACCTCGTGTTTGGCGATTCGCTCAAACCCAAGACGCTCCAGGGCAAGCCGCTCAACGGCAGCATGTTTGCAGGCCTGCTTCATGCGTATGTGGATGCAATCAACAGCGGTGGCGTGCCTGTGATCACGTCCGCGTGGGAAGGTGTGACTGCCAGTGAGTGCCGCAAGGCTGTGAACACTGCGTTCGAATCTTTCAAGAAGTTGATGAGCGAAGTGGATCTGCCCGTCGATACAGACGACTTGCTTGCGATCTTCAAGGACTCGGAGCAGCGTGCGATCCAAGAGTACCGTCGTAATGCGATTGGCGACATGACGGCTAAGCTGGAGATCGACTTGGTAAAGAAGATCGAGGAAGAGAAGGTGCTGATCACCGCGCGGAATGCGGCACTGTCGAAGGAGATGTGTGATCGCCTCCTCCAGGTGCTCTACAGTGAAATCATTCAGCCCAAGCTGACGACCCTCTCCAGCGACGATGAGGGTGGATTCAGTGACATGCAACACTTTGCTAAGGAATGGACCCGTTTCCGCGATGCGTACCTCCACAAGGCGCGTGGTGGCGCGAAGCTTGAGTGCTTGCTTACGTTCTCGGAGACGAAGTACGCCGAGGCCATGCGTATTCTGCTGAGCCGTCAAGAAGAAGGTTACGAGAAGCAGATGCGGATGCTCCAGAACGATGTCGCTCGCGTCAAAGAAGAGCTCGGCAGCATTGGCGGCCGTGAACAAATCTACAAGGAGCAGATTGAGCAGATGCAGGCCACATCGTCACAAATCCTGACTGAGAAAGCCCGTTTTGAAGCCGAGGCACAGGCCCAGAAGGAGCGTATCCAACAGCTCGAGTCCATTCTCAACGACGAGAACAAGACCAAGCAGAGCGTGGAGATCGAGCGCGAATCCATGGACCTCAAGCTCAACAGCGAGACCAAGAAGCGAGAAGAGGTCAACGAGGAGTTGGTTCGCATGAAGGCCGAGTTTGCCAAGCTGGTCAAGGAGAAGGAACGCCAGGAAATGGAGCTAAACATGCTGAACCAAGAGTGCGAGCAGCTGCGAAGCAACAAGAAGGGCTGCGCGCCAGCCTGTACCATCTCGTAGAGTAGTTGACTCGTCCCTGCTTCGCTTCTCATGAGACCGCGAGATTACTCGCCCTGCATTTTCCAGACTATTTTCCATTTTTCTTCTTCTTTCTCCTACTCGTCTTATCCTCATCGCATGTGTACATGGTAAAACAAAACTTCACGGCGAGCGCCTTGGCCTTGTCTCTCGCGCCATGAGAGAACTGCTCGCACGTTTTTTTTTATTGCTTTACTGCGAGGCCGGCGGGCGGCTCGGCGTCAGTGGCGACACGTACGGCTTGAGCTTTCATACAGTAGATACCACGTCAGTCTACGGCATTCACGACCAACCACATTTCTGCCTGACCCACCTTGAAACCCGTGAGGTCGGGCACCTCGAGCGTCAGCAGCTTGTCCGAGTCGACGACGTAGCGGCCGCGCTTGCCGTGGACACCTTCGTTTCGGCAGCCGTTGCCCTTGTAGAAGCGGCGGTTCGCGCGCTTGGACGTGAGCGGACGCAGCGAGTGCGACTTGCCGAACTTGCTGCCACGCGCGAGGCCGACCACGAGTCCATCGAGAAGGCCCATTGTCTCACTTTCTGCTTGCCGGTGGGGATGTTGTGTGTGGTCGGGCGTGTGGTGATGATTGGGTGGGCTCGATGGAGAGGACCCATGCGGGAGTTATATCCAATCAACAACATTCGTTCGAGGAAATACGTGATTTCATTGGTTAAAAAATGGAATGAGGAGCTCCTCAAGAAGGGGAGATCACATCGGCACACGACTTACACAGAACATTGGCAACATGTTCCGACGCGCAGCAAGCGGCGTGTTCCGCAGCTCCAGGGAGATCCTGCGTGCCGGCAAGAACAAGAGTGGATCGAGAAGGTCCATTAATGTGATGATCCACGAGGAGTGCGCGATAGGAGGCCAGCAGCGTCACGCATTCGGCCGCGCGACCAGTGATACGGTACGCATGGATGTAATAACTGATCGAGGCGAGATGCGGTGGCTGATGCTCGTGGTGAATGGATGTTGTAGATTGCGAGAGCACTGAGCGTCACTGCAATGGGCCTGCTAGACCGCAATGTTGTCGATGCATTGAATGCGGTGATCGCCGAGCTCGTGGCCGAGGACGATGATGGGCGATAGCAGCCCCCACTGGACAAGTGGGGGCTTCAGCGTTGCTGCACGAATCAGCGCGCCAGTCGACAGAATACTGCAGGTTTCGCATATTGCAGAGAGAAATGGAGTCGTTCACAGAACCGTCTGCTCGATGAGACGGTCTGCTCGTGACGAGGAGGTGAAACCTTTCGTGAGCCGAGTTCCCAGCAACGGATCCAGAACATCATCATCATATGCAAAGCATTATCCACACGACATCATGACGGCTACGGCTAGCTTAGTAAAGAAGCGTTTTGCTCTTTGTTTTGTTCACGGATTTTAGCGGCTGCTACCTAACCATTGCAAGTAGACAACACTTACTCCTGCTGCACAGGGAACTCGAACACAACATCCTTGTTGGTGAGCTTCTTGTACACAGTAGCAAACGTGTCGAGCTTGGTCTCCACGTTGACCTGGTCCTTCGGGTCAAGGTAGACCTTAAGGAGCTTGGTGCCGTCAAGACGCACACGGGTGCGCTTGCCAACGATCTCCGTCGGGTAGACGAGGTCCTGTAAGGGGGGAATCAAGATAGCATCATCAGTACGGGGCATGGAGTGGCTAATCTCCAGAGGCCAACGTCGCACGTCACACACCAGACGAAAGCAAGGACAATACGTACATCAAGGATCGACTCCTGGACGGCCGTGAGCGTGCGCGAGCGCGGGCGCGGGCCCGAGGTCTTGTGCGAGCGAGCGTAGCCCTTGCCGAGGATCGTGCGCTGGGCGATGATCACGACGTGGCGGCCGCTGAACTTCTTCTCGAGCTCACGGACGAGGCGGGCCTGGATCTTGGTGAACGACTTGTGGAGGCGGTACGGCACGAAGATCACGATGGCCTTGCGGCCCTGGGCCACATCGACCTGCTTGGCGGCCGTGATGTAGAGGTCCTTCAGGTCGTTCTTGATCTCGGCGGCCGAGACCTCGAGGTTGAAGAGCTCCTGCGCAACCTGCTGCTCGAACTCGTCGGCGACCTGGCCCTCAGGCTTCTTGATCTTGGAGGCTCCGGTGAACATGGTGGTCGAGAGAATTCGTCCTTTGAGCAAAACAACGAATGTGAGCTACTCCCAGTCAAACTGACTGGGGGACAGGGAGCTCCCGTACCAACCAGTCGATTTTGGAGGGAGGGACCGACCAGATCTGATACGCTGACTCTTCATCGACTCAGACGACATTGGTTGGCTTTATATGTTATGATTTCGGGCCAATCAATGGGAAGGTTAACTTATGTGAGTCGGAAAATGTAGCCATCTGCGGCCGTAAAATCGTGAGATGACCCGAGGGAATTCCTAGCTGGTTTGCTCAACTGTTCTTGTCCACAAAACGTACAAAATCATTAATCTGTTCACTGCGCCGTGGCCGTGATCGAGGACGCGCCTGGTGGGATGAAGCGCTTGGCCGCGACGACCCAGTCGATCAGATCGGTCTGCGTGGCGCACTGGAACGTGAATTTGCGCGAGGTCTCGATACGGAACACGCTGCCGAGAAGACCCGTCGACTGGCTGGACTCGGTGACCTCAAAGGTCGGAACCGCGCTCTTGCCGATCATGTTGATTCGGCAATTTGACAACGAGATGGTCGTGCACACCACATCCATTTGGTCGTTTGTAAGGATCGCGTCCAGCATGGCTTCACTTGACTGCACAATCGATCGATTCACGTTCTCCTTGAGATCGATGAGATGAAAGCACTGGTCTTGAGTGATCGCACACAGCACATCCTTCCACGAACGAAACAGTGAGCCGGTCACTTGATGTTTGAGGAAGCCACATCGAACCAACAGGGGACTCGCAATGGGGGAACGAAGCGACTTGAACAGTTTCGAGTCGGTACCCTCTGACGACAGAGCCGCAGCGGTGAACTACATTAGCACCATAAGAGGTTAGCAAGGACGCCTCACGGCGTGGCGGACAGGGATACGCACGTTCTTCGGTATTCTGCGGATGCTATTGAGCACATCGCGTTCTGGTTCTATTCTCTGCGCTCACAGGAACAAAACGTGAGTGTGATTTACCGAGACCTCAATCGCTTGGAACGACCTCCCACGAACCTGTGTCGCCGCCATGGGCTCCGACATTGCTCCTCCCAGTTCGTCGTACATGAGTTTCTGCTTCCGAGTATACGTGTCGACAGCCGTCTGAATGACCGACACACGCAGCAACTCCAAATTTTTGTACTGCTGAAACAGACCCGACATGCCCTTGACGTACTCGACGCGGCATTGCTGCAGCTTGTGAACATTGATACAGTACGCAATCTCAGCCAGCCATAAATCTCGTTTCGCCGCTGTTTCGCTGCTGTCTCCGTTCGAGTGCCGCTCAGACTCCATCTCTCGATAGATGGCATCATACTTGGTAAACGAATCGAGCACATGACGCTGCGCTTCGTGCATCTGTGCGTCCAAGCGATTCCCCTCGGCCATCATAGTCGTCGTACGATCATCGAATGTCGCGACCATCTCGTCAAGAGGACGTGTGACGACGTCTCGCTTGACCACATTCGAGAACTGCACGATCTTCTCCGACAGCTGCTGCTGCACTTCACCAAGCGTGTTCAGCGCCTTCACACAGGACGACACAATGCTATACTGATCAGAGCCACCTCCACTCGGGGGTCCACCCGACGCGCCGCCAGAGGCTGGCGCACCACCCGCAATGGAGGCCGCCGGCCGCTCCAGGACCTGGCGAATCTTCCGCAGAGACTCGGCATACGCAAGGTCCTACAGTAAACACCAACACCACTTCAGTCACTTCCTCTGCTTCTTCTCTGACGCTTCGACATACGCACCGCTTGGATCCGCATCGCGAAGAACCGCTGGACACGCGCATTCTCCTCTCGCCCGCGCAGCATTTCTTTCTCGAATGCCTGCCAGTACCCACGGTCTTTCTCCTGGAACACATCGATCTGCGACTTGCGCGAGGCCTCGAACGCGCGCACGCTCTCGCAGCTCACCGACTTGTTGCGCCACAGCGTCGCGTTCGAGACCGCGACCGACGCGTGGCCCGAGAACGTCGCACTGCGGCCGTCGAGTGAGAGACGTTGACCACCCGCGCTGCTCGCGGCCTCACTAGAGGCCACGGTTTCCGAGTCGGACAGCGACGAGAGACGGTTCAGCTCCGCCCCGTCCGAGTGAGAGGGAGGCGGAGCGTCGGCCATGACTGAAGGTCGGTTCACGTGGGGCGAGCGGCGGTTGATGATGACGAGGATGAGGCCGATGCAGAGGAGCGAGGGAAATAACAGGCACGACGAGGAAGGGTGGGAGCTGCTGGATCTGCAAATGCATGCCCTTTCGGAATCGTTTGATTTATTCAGAGTAACCCCCCATCAAAGGCGATATTTGAAGAAAAAGAACCCCAAATCTCGGAAATCACTTGTAAATTGTAAAATTACATATGCGACAAGATTCTCGGATACTATTTACAGATTCACTGTCGAGAGAGTTGGACTTTCTACGGTCTTGGTTGCGGCACGTCTCACTCCATCTCCTTCACTCCACGCTTGTGCTTCGAGTCGAAGTTCGACGTGATCACGCAAAGCCGCGCCGGCTGCGTCGACGGATTTTTGGAAAGCACGTTGTTACGCATAGTGCAACGCACTAAGCGAGAGAGAGAGACAGAGAGACCGTCGAGAAGAAACTCGTTGTGTACTGTACAGTACAGGCTGGAGCTCGCAACCCTCAACGGCCATGGTCAGCCACCTGAGAATCGAACCTCGTTCCCCTACAATCTCCATCGATTGTTGACGGCACGCGGCGGAGGCTGACAGAAAGTGTCGGTTTCGTTTGGTGTGCAGGGCACCTGCCAGGCGCCTCCTTCCGTGTCACAGTCTGTGTGACGGTCACTGCAGCTGTGGCGTACAGTACGTACATCCGCAAAGGTCCGGAGAGCTGGCGATCATTGATGCATCTGAGCACGCCGGTGACGCCTGCGCAAGGCTAGAAAGAAAAAAGATCGAAGATCCTTTTCGTACATGAGAGTGAGGGTGCTGTGGCCAACAGTCAGCCCAAAGCACGTCGACCAAACATGCCCCTGTCGATAGTTGCATCCACACGGGATGTCTCCTGGAGGCTTCTGGTACTTGACACGTATTCCGTGCTCAGTCCTTTGCTTCGCCAACCCAGCAAACAACCGCATAACACGTGTACCATGTACGCGTTGCGATTGGCACAATTGGACTTGCTCACGTACAGTGTACTGTATGACCTGTCCTTTCCCCAAGGAAGGCGTCTCGCTCATGGATACGGAAGAGTGGGCGACCACACCACACCACACACCCCGTCCACCCCATCCCATCCTTTCTCCTCCCCATCCGTTCAAGAATGGAACAAACGGAAGCAACGAGCGACTGCGGATTGCGATGCTGTTGATCGTCTACAGCACAAAAGAGTGCCTTACAGCAAGCCAGTTGGCTCGAGCGAAGTCGCCGCCGCAGAGGTGCATACTACATAGCAGGATAACCCATGCTGATCATATGCATCACTCCTACACTGAGCAGCTCGACAGGGTTCGCGTAGTTAGTCGGAGTGTGTCGCCCAAGACGTTTAGGCAAGACGTTTCTAAAACTAACGGAAACTGCATCAACGCTGCATGGTGGCGCCCAGAGAGAGGGCAGCCGCAATCACAACACAGTGATCGGCGTGCGAATGCTTGGCAAACAAAGGCAGCAGGTGGTCGTTCTCAGACTGAGAGATCCATCTTCGACCTCGCCCAGAGACCGGCCACGCAAGGCCACGTCTCTCCAGACTATGCCTTTCCACAGTTTCTTCGCCTACAGGTTTTGCTTGAAATTGGTCTGGACGGACGGGTTCATCATGGATTCTGACAGGTCTGAGTTGAGGTGGTGAAAGATCGCAGCGCGTCTGATCCGCGCCTGCTTGGGAGCTTGAACTGCCACCAGCTGGCCGCGTCGAAACTTGCAAGCATCGGATTGTCGTGAAAGTCCCCACGGGATCACCGTCAACATGGACGCGTTTGGATACAGCAGCTCTCTGTACACGAAGAGGAGAAGCACGACGCGAGACAGTTGCTGTTCTTGGAGGGCGAGGAAGCCGATGAGAAGAGGGAGTGAGGGGCTCTGCTCAGCAAGACCGCTTTCTCGATCGCAATCTGCATCGCCCACCTCGTAGCTCATTCTCCAATTCCCCTCATCGAGAACAAGCCCTTCCAAGCAAAACATGGTCTTCACCAAGTTCGCGCCGCTGCTCGCGCTCGCGGCCTTTGCCGCCTCGGACGTCTCGGCCATGCCCCGCATCCACCCGAGCCTCCACCGCTCGCTCCGCCAGCAGGGCACCGTCAACCTCGTCATCACCATGAAGGCCGGCGTCGACGACGCCATCAGCGCCATCAAGGAAGCCGACTACGCGACGCGTGGCCAGAAGATCGCGGCGCTCGTCACGAGCCTCGAGGGCAACGCCAAGAACTCGCAGTCGTCGGTGGACGCGCTGCTTGCGAAGGAGGCTGGAGCTGCGACGCCGCTGTTCTCGTCGCAGGAGTCGTTCTGGATCACGAACCAGAAGGTGATCAAGGGCGCCACCATCGAGCTCGTCGAGAAGCTCGCGGCCGTGTCCGAGATCGCCGAGATCCGTGAAGAGCTTGTGATCCCGGTCCCGACCTTTGAGGTCGCCTCGAACGCGACCCGCGTTGGTCTTCTCGCGAACGAGTGGGGCGTCACCAAGATCGACGCTGCGAGCGTGTGGGCCGCCGGCTACAACGGCCAGGGTATCGTGATCGGCTCCGTGGACACGGGTGTGATCGCCACGCACACCTCGCTCGCCGCCAACTTCCGCAGCTCGTACAACTGGTACGACGCGACGGCCAAGAAGACCACGCCGTACGACGATGTCGGCCACGGCACGCACACGATCGGCACCATGGTCGGCAGCAACGGCATCGGTGTCGCCCCGGGGGCCAAGTTCATCGCGTGCCGTGGTCTGTCCAAGAACGGAGGCACGGAGGCGCAGCTGCTCAAGTGCGCCGAGTTCATCACGTGCCCCACGGACGCCTCGGGCAACAACAAGGACTGCTCCAAGGCCCCGAACGTCGTGAGCAACTCGTGGGGTGGCGGACAGGGCGACAGCTTCTACGCGTCGGCTATCAAGGCCTGGCGTGCAGCCAACATTGTCCCGGTGTTCGCCAACGGCAACGCCGGCCCGGCCTGTAAGACGGCCAACTCGCCCGCCGACGACGCCAACGTGATCGCTGTGGGTGCCACGGACTCGACGGACAAGCTCGCGAGCTTCTCGAGCAAGGGCCCGACGGTCGGCGGTGCCGTCAAGCCCGAGGTCTCGGGCCCGGGTGTCGATGTGCGCTCGGCCTGGAACACGGGCAACTCGGCCTTCAACACGATCTCGGGTACCTCGATGGCCACGCCGCACGTCGCGGGTGTGGTGGCGCTGCTGCTCAGCAAGAAGCCGTCGCTCACGTACGCGCAGATCAAGACGGCGCTGACGGGCACGACCGACAAGTCGCTCAAGGCCTCGGGTTACACGTGCGGCAGCACCGCCGACTCCAAGTGGCCCAACAACCAGTACGGCTGGGGCCGCGTCAACGCCTTCAGCGCGTACAAGTCGATCGCCTAAGAACGCGCGCTCGCTGTTCTCGTCTCTCGTGTGTCCTTTCTCCCCCCATTTTGAGCCCCGCGGTTACAAGCGTTGATGTTAGTGGATGCAATCACTCAATACATTCACATGTGACTTTGATTTGATCATAAAGCTTGGGTTTCCTCGCGTGGATTGGGTGCACGCTTGCTTGAGCTTCAAGAAAAGAGAGGACGAGCTCATCTCTCGCGGTTCAGGCATAATACGAAAATGTAGTGTGGACAGCGTGTCCACATCCTGGGTGTTGCTTTCCCACCGTCGCAGCCGTCGCATGGGATCTTTTCCGGCAACAACAGTGGGGTGAGATCCCTCTCAGCCATCGCGATTCAGTGGCAATCTGGACCTCCATTCTTTCGTCACAGGAAGGTAGTGTGAGCTATGAAGGAGAAGGCACACACTACTACTGTACTACGCGTAGTCTGCGGCTCGGTAGCAACGAGTCGTTACCACCGACAGTCGCCGGAGTGTGCAATGTACGGCATATGCGGATGTCTCTCACAGACTGGGGCCAAAAGATGCGATGGGGAAACGTCTCGCCGACGCCAACACAGACTCAGGTGATGGAGATACTAGTATGGGATCTAAAACCGACCGTGGGCACACGGCAGCCATCGAGCAGCAATCTCACCCACCGCGTCCACGGATGCAAAATGATTCAAGAGGCGCACAGGACGCTTCCGACGCTCGGCGTCAACGTTTCGGGCAGGAGGCGGCTTGTTCCTCAATGGAAAGCCCACCGGACGCTCGGCAGCCGAGCCTCGGCTATCCCTTCCCATCTCACAGCAAACAATCGCAGACGAGCCTGATACATTGGTGCGGCGTCTCTTGTTCTCTCAACGAAACATGCCAAGCCCAGATCCAGCACAGAATGCGTCAGCTTGCTTGTGAGATGCGAGATTCGCCGGCATCGACCGTGATACATCCAGTTGAGGCGATGCAACTTCGCGGACTGGCAATCAGACAACTGTGGTCACACTGGCCAAGCCAACCGGACGCCTCGAACCCAGTATAAACGCATCTACAGTACAGCATTACGCTTTCTCTCTCTCGCTGAATCGCCGGTCGCCAGCACCAGAAGCACGACACCCAGAGTGGACTGTCGCATGTGCCACCGGGTCAACTGCAAGCCGCGACAAACCCCAAAGCAAGGTAGATCTGCAGCTGCTGAGATCTTGGTTGTTCTTGCTGTTTGTATTTTGCATTCAACGGAAGGACCTTGTTTTGGAATTTCGTGACGTCTCGCACCCATATCTCGACCTTCCAAGCCAGAAAGGTCTCCACGCAAGGAGCTCCTCTCTCTCTCTCTTCCTCTTTCCAAAAATTTTGTTCGCAAGCGCGCAGTGCATCACAATGGACCCATAGGATTCGCCCAGCATGTTCAGGCTCCGGTTTCTCCAAAAGAGGGGGACGGTCGTCCAAAAAGGATCGCACCTTTCGTCACGTATGCTAGGTACCAATCCCACCCAGAGAGCTACTATTTAGAACAGAGCACGACGAACCCAACAGCCCCTCCCGAAAAGCCGACCTCAGCAGACTCCATCCGTACTCACACAACGCTATTGGCTCAGAAGTGCCCACCCTCCACATCAGCACAGGATCGCTTCACCCCACTATCCTCCACCACCATGACGATCTCCTCCCACGTGCACGAGCAGCAGATCGTCGCCGACGACGTCTTGAATCTGCCAGTCGCAGCCGCGCCTGGACTCGACCCCGCCGCAAGATGGTCAATCTTTCCACTCGCGAGTAGTATCCACGTATCCTCGCCATCGCCGCGTGCGGAGGTGAAGCAGGAACCATCGCAAACGACCTCGCCACGCGACCCACGGCGTCGCGCGAATCTCTGGACATCCGACGAGCACGAGCGCTTCCTCCACGGACTTGAACTGTACCCGCAGGGCCCCTGGAAGCTCATCGCCGAGGTCGTAGGCACACGCACGACCCGGCAAACCATGACCCACGCACAAAAGTACCGACAGAAGATCGAGCGTCACCAGCGCATGAACGAGGCCATGGGGCGGCTGCTCAACTCGGTGCGGTCGCCGCTCTTGTTCGAGGGCGTCACAGCCACCAAGAAATCACGCGCGCGGTCGGTCCCGTCGCCGGCGACGTCGTCGCCCTCCGAGGCGACACAGAATCCACCATTCGACTGGAACCTCGCCCACGACCCCGAGTTCCACGAGCTGCTTGCGAGTCTTGAACCTGTGGTCTTATGAGAGATCCTTGGACGTTTTCCCCCCCTGACATACTGATACTACGTAATTTTACAACTTTCCATTGAGCCGTCATCTTCGGATCGAGGATGCCCATTCACGGGCCCTTGGTCTTTTTGAGTGATTTGCTTGGGTTGGCTGGCTCCAGTGGATGCTAGTACTTACCCCGGGAGGGTCAAGTCCCAATGAGCCACTGGCCTGTCAGTACACATCATGTGCGGCGATGCATCCAATACGGAAATTTTGTTCCAAAATCTCACCACAAGCAGGTCACCCGACGACGACGTAGTACAGTACGACACCAGCAACTGGTCATCACGCTGATCGTGATATCGCGTGTGTTTTCAGGTATCACAGCACAAGCCGAGTCGGCATCACTCGGTGATGATTCATTGAATAGCAGTGGAGATCCGGACGACCTCTGCTCCAGGCCAGCAAGGACCCATTCTCTCCAACATCATTATCAAGCAAAACAGTGTGGTCGCATTCTCCCACAAAAAAATGCTATTCACCACACCTACTCAACATCAAGTCGTTGTCACCACACTGTTCGTTCCTACGGCACGAAGGGGGTAGATAGCGAAGACCATACCACGCGCCCGTTTAGGCGATCGTCTTGTACGCGCTGTAGGCGTTGATGCGGCCGTAGCCGTACTGGTTGTTCGGGTACGTCGTGTCCTTGGTGCCGCCGCACGTGTAACCCGACGACTTGAGCGTCGACTTGTCGGTCGTGCTGGTCAGCGCCGTCTTGATCTGCGCGAACGTGAGCGACGGCTTCTTGCTGAGCAGCAGCGCCACCACACCCGACACATGCGGCGTGGCCATCGACGTGCCCGAGATCGTGTTGAAGGCCGTGTTGCTGGTGTACCAGGCCGAG
>JAADVY010000217.1:0-23449 GCA_023336035.1 Pythium plurisporium
CGATCCATGCGGCCGTACCAACGTCGCTCGTCATCGTCTGATCGATTGACATCTCGCGGCTGATACCGAAGTCGCTGAGTTTGGCATTTCCCTTGGTATCCAACAGCACATTCTTGGCCTTGAGGTCGCGGTGGATGATCGGCGGGTTATACGAGTGCAAGTACACGACGGCTTCGATGACATCCAATGCAATCAGTGTCTTGCTGCGAAGCTGGTTTGGAGTCCACGGTGCTGCCCACTCGTTTCCCGTCGACGAAGGGTGTTTTTGGAGAACCGTTTTCAGATCACCACCAGCCATGAACTCGCTAACCGCCGCCAAGTCGCGACCACCGGACCATGTCACACCAATGAACGTGACGATCTTGGGATGGTCCAGTCGCGTACACAGGCGGATCTCATCCAAGAACTTGGCAACAAGTTTGTTGTTGACCCAAGATTCCGGGGGCAACTGTTTGACCGCGACCGTCTGACCCTGATAGGATCCGAGATACACGACACCTGAGCCACCCTCTGCGATGGCGGGTCCAGTCTGGACTTGATCGATTCGGCTACTGACGAGATCTTGATCAGTCATGAATGCGACGCGAAGCGCTTCTAGCTCAGGCGTCACCGCCGTTGCCGCTGCAGTTGGTTCGATGGATGGCGGTGTCTCGAAAGACGAGGTGGGTGTGTCCGCACGTGCATAGTTGTCGCTCGTGCAGTCATCAACCAGTTTGGGGCCTTGCCCATTGCGTAGCTTGCTTCTCACGAATACACGGTAGACGATCCCACCGACGGCACACGACAGCGCACAGGCAAGGATAATAATGGTGAGGCTGGTGCGGGATGAGTCACCACTCGTTTCATTAGCGATCGGACTGTTTTGAGGCGATCGCGTCGAAGAAGAAGAAGAAGAAGAGCCGTTCGCCGAATCTCTCGTCGTGCCAGTCGACGAGTTGTTTCTCGATTTGGGCGACAATCCACCCAACTCATCAAATGACGCATCATCTGATGGTGAAGCCTCTTCGCCGAACTCTTCTGGTGATGAAGTGTCGCCTTGTTCACCTTGTGAGAGCGATGGTCTTCTTGTCGCCTGTTCACGGGATGTCTCATCGGCCGTCTCCTCTAGTAATGAATCCGAGTTCGAATCGTCGACATCGGGTTCTCCGAGACTGCCAGGATTTGGGCGAGTCGACGGCGGCGACGGCGCTGGTCGCGTTCCGCTAGCAGCCGTCGGAACGGGCGTAGGAGGCAATGGGTATAGAGCATCAAAAGTGGCATCTGCATGAACTCACCAACAGTTAGAATTGGGAAAAACCCATCACCGTGACCTCGTTTCCGCAATGAGCCGTACCGGAGAGGACGCAGAAGTTCACCCCAGCCACCGTCTCGAGCGTTGCAGAGTTACTGCACCCTGCTAGTTTGATTGTCGCGCTGAAGCTGCCAGACTGTATCAGTTTGTCAAAGAGCGCCACATCTGACCGCCGGATCTCAAATTCGGTGGCTATCGTATCCAAGAGAAAACTGCACACGAAAGAACAGGCGTGATTAGCAGAGAGCCCACGATGACTATTCACACAAAACTCAGCACATCGTACAGCTTCTTGAGTGTCGAAGGCCATCTTATGCCTCGAATCGTGGCTGGGAGACTGTCCGAGAGTTTGCTGGAATGCAGAAAAGCCGTCGGTATGCAGTGAGATTTCCTCAGCTTCAGCGAGGTGACATACAATGTTTCGAGCCCGCTCGGAAGCACCAAGCGGTCGAGGTCTCCGAAGGACACGGCGGTCATCCCAAAGAACACGCTATGAAGTCAGCAGACCATTGTGTGAGAGACTCATGTTACAGCAAACACCAAGCGATCACGTCGCGCTTACAGATGCTTGAGCGACGATGGGAGCTGGAAATCGATCGTCTTCAGCGGGCCACCTTCGATGTATCTACATAATCAGCACAGCAAGTCAATAAGAACGAGCTCGTGGTGCAATGGCTCGACCACCACTTTCTTACATAGACTCAAGTGTCGGAGGGAACTGGACGCCCTTTAGGGACGTAACTTTGCTGAATCCAAGCTCGCTGAGGTCGCAACAAGAGAAGAGGTCAGACCAAAGACAAAGTGCCATAAGGAAACGAGTTCATAAAACGAAGTCCGCACAAGTTGATCAGTGTGCTGGGAAGTTTGATGCCGTCGAGTGATGCTATTTCCGTCCACCAATACTCAAAGTCACTGCGGAATGACCATAGATCAGTGAATTGCCCGTTGTAGCCAACTAATTGCTTTACCACGAAACGCACAGAGTTTGAAGCGACGACGGCAGCAAAAGCTTGCGAATATCGGAAGGCACATCGGATATTTTTCTGAACAGATTGGAAAGAAATGCTGAGTCCACTGAGAGTATATGATGCGGAATCACCAACGCCAGTCCACGTACATGCTTAGCGCCTTCGTTGCCATCGAAAAATCAGCGCCCTGCTTGACCGTGCTGCCCACAAGGGATCTTGACAAGGGGAAAAGTACGTCACAGCCAAGCAGGCACATCCGACTTCTTCATCGTTATAAATAACTTACACTGAAGTGGTCTCTGTTGGCACGCTTATCACGTGGTCGATTGGAGTCCGCCCAAACTCACCGGGTTGATCCAATCCGCCGAGGTTGGCGACCAGTGCTCCTGGCGTTCCCTCAAGGGTTTTGAGTCCAAACGTCTGGACGGAGCAGTCGGGCGAGACGATCCACGCCTCGGTCGCCGGGTTGGTCTTGGAGGCCATGAGTGTGCGCACCTCGGGCACGGGCTCGCCGGTCATCGGACACGTCTCTGCGGCCGCACGCTCAGCGGACGCCGCATAGAGCGCGAACAGCACGAGCCACGCCACTGGTCGCGCCATCGCCGCTCACGGAGAGACGTCTCGGAGGTATCACCGTGCAACTTGCGAGAATGATTCGAGGCGGGCCAGCAACTGGTTGACTGTGAGCTCGCCGATTCTCGTGTCAGTCAGTGGGACGTACCGGCTGGTCGAACCAGTTGGGCGAGACGCGTTTCACATGGATGCTTACAGTAGATGAACTGATGAGAGATGCAACCGTTTCACTTGATTCTTGGGTCGCCCATATCACACGCTTCCGGGCAAAGACGGACCAGAAAGGTTTTATCCCTGTTTATTTAATACCTGCAAGGCAAAATCGCCTCATTACATTCTGGTGAGCGACCTTTGTCCGAGTAGCTCCGGTGGCGGCGCATTCAAGCCTCGATAGTTGCTGGGGTTTGCTGCGACTCACGGATCCGACGGAGCTCGTGGAGCACCTCCACTGCCGCCGGTCGATCCCTGGCAGCAAAGCTCAAGCATCGGGACACTAACGCCGCCACGTATAGAGGACACGCGAGCGTTGGCGTCGGTTTCAATTTCCCCGTGCTCACCAAGATCGCGATCTGCGTGTTCCTGTGGGCCACATGACTTGAGTTTGCCAGATGAGTTGGCTCACCGTGAGACGATGAACTCGATACCAACGCCGACTCATTCGCGTACGGATGGCTGCAGCGATCCAGCTCCACCAACAGCACGCCCAGCGAGTAAATGTCTGCCTTTTCGCTGTACCGCTCGCCTCGCAGCACCTCGGGGGCGATCCACGCGGCCGTACCCACCTCACTCGTCATGGTCTCGTCCACCGTCATCTCGCGGCTGATGCCAAAGTCACTCAACTTGGCGTTGCCGACCAGATCCAGCAACACGTTTTTGGTTTTGAGGTCGCGGTGGATGATTGGCGTCTCAAATGAGTGCAAGTACACGATGGCTTCAGCGACGTCCGTGGCGATCAGCGTCTTGTTGCGCAAGTTACTGGTGGTCCACGGTCTCGTCCACTCACGACCAGTCGATTCAGGATATTTGTGGAGCACCGAATGCAGATCGCCTCCGGCCATGAACTCACTGACTGCCGACAGATCGCGGACTCCCGTCCACGAGACACCGATGAACTCGACGATCTTTGGGTGATCCAGCCGTGCGCACAGTCGTAATTCATCCACAAACGCTGCAATCATTGCACCATTCCGCCACGCATCGGGAAGCATTTGCTTGATAGCAACTACGCGTCCTTGGTAGGATCCACGGTACACAATCCCGTAGCCACCGCGAGCAATCCGCTTGCCGATGGTGACCTTCATGATTCGATGGCGCACGAGTTCTTTGTCATCACGGAAGTCGATGCTGATTGTTTCGCCGCCTGTACTGGATACTGGGGGCTCACGAGACGTCGCATATTGCGAAGACGTCGTCGGTGTGTCTGTGCGCGTGTACTTGCCGGTGGCTGTTCGAACGTTCTCGTCATCGTCTCCGGGACGCTTGTTGGCCCTCAAACAAACTCGGTAGATAATGAAGCCAGCAATCAGCGTGAGCACACAGCCGCCAACAATCAAAATGATCGCGAGGCTAGATCTCGAAGTTGCCTGTGAACCAGTGACGCTGTTCACTGGGGCATCTTCGGGACGGCCTCGTGCTGCTGACGTTGAGCGATTCGATTTGCTCGCTGAAGTTGCTCCATCGCCGTCGGCTACTGAGTCGTTGGGTATGAAGTCTGTCTCATCGCTAACCAAGGATCCGGAGGAGGGAGTTTGCGAGGGGCTTTGCTTGCTGCCTTCTGACGCCAGGGAAGACGTGGATTCTTCGCTTTTGGAATCCCCACCGCCATCAGTTTCCCCTTCTGCTGAACTATCCGAGGCACCGCCTTTCGAGCCACTCGCAGTGGTTGGTTTTCGAGTCTTTGTTGATGTAGAAGGTGTCGTTTCAATGGAATCTCCATCTACAGCGGAACAGCGGATACACGAATTGGCATCTGGCCAAGGCTCATTGGGGTATGGCAACGATCGTCACGTACCGGAAAGGACGCAGACCTGGACCGAGCCAATTGATTGGAGACTTGCTCCGCTTCCACATGCGGTCTGTGTCACTGTAGCTCTGAATGTGCTCAATCTGGTGAAGATCGCGACCTCTGATTCGCGAATCTCAAACGCGCTGATCGAAGTCTGGGAGAAATCACTACATCCATCCACAAACCAATAGTGTTGACAGGAAGTTAGTCGTACGGGGTCCACATCCACCATGCATCATGTGATTTTTTTTTTTGCAAAACGTACAAAGTCTTGAGCGTCGCTGGCCACCGCACGCCTCGGAGACTGAGTGTACCGCCATTTTTCAATGTGCTACATTACCAACAAGCGTCGTCAGTGAGCAAACTTTTGCGTGGCTCGTCCCCACTATGTCGGATTGACGTACAAACTTTCCAAGCCGCTTGGAAGGATCAACTGGTCGATATTCCCAAACGAAATGCCATCGAAGGAGCTGCATGCGGGATACACGCGAGGCAGTGAACATCATGCTGAGCTATGGGATCGCAGTCTGTCACGTACAGATACTTGAGCGACGCGGGAAGCTGGAAGTCAATGGCCGACAGTGGACTGTTTGAGATGTCGCTACAGGCACCACGGTCACGACGAAATGGTTAAGAGTCTGGTTCTGCCGAGACACTTCCAATTACAAGAACGTACAGAGACTGAAGCGACGAGGGAAACTGAACGTTTTGCAACGACGTCAAGCCGCTGGACTTGATGGTGCTGAACTCAAACGAAACACAAGAGGCCACGTAAGAAGATGCCTCACTTGCAGCCCACATTATCGAGTGGATCGACGCCATACACGGTTTTGAGAGTGGTTGGAAACCGCACTCCATCCAGCGACACGAGCTGCGCACTGTATTTCATCTCGAAGGTTCTGTGGTAAACCATCGTGAGACCATACGAAAACCCACGAGCAGCCGTGGCGATCGTACATGCTGTCCAGCGAAGGCGGCAGTAGAAATTTGCGTGCGTCCACAGGCGCAGCGGACAACGACCTAAACACCAGAGACGCTTCCACAGATCAGTTGTTGCATATCGATATAATATCGAACGTGTCGGCGTACATCGTCCTCGCCTTCTTGGCCATCGAGAAGTCGGCTCCTCGTGACAGGTCACTTCCAGGCAACGATCTGGGCTCCGAGTCCGTCAGCTATTACTGCACCTCCCATCCCTCGGCGAGCCCCCCCCCCACATAAAAAACGACGTACATGGACGTGGCCTCTGTCGGCACGCTCAGCACCTGGAAGACGAGCGGTGCGTCGAGTGCAAATCCCCCCCCGGAGCTCAGCGGCACGCGCTTGTCGATCACACACGCACTGTAGAGGACCCAGCCTTCACTGGCTGGTGTGGTCGTGGCGGCCGCGAGCGTGTAGAACATGACGTCCGGGAGGCCCGTGGTCTCGCACGTCGCGGCCGCCGCCGTCGACGCCATCGCGAGCAGCACGCCGACGACGCACGGGAGGCGGCACGCGGTCGGCACCCACATGAGACCGTCGTATTAGAAGAAAGCGCGAGTGAGGCGAGAGGGACGACTGCCCCAACGGATGGCCCACGAGAACAGACGAGACGGATTGGGGACCCGCACGGTCTCTTGTCGCTCGTGGCCTTTTTGTATCACGTATAGAAAGAGTGAAAGCGATAGGACGGGTGGTTAAAGCCCCCCCTGACAAGCCACGATTATTAAATATCGAGAAAACTCAGCTGGGCGGCGGGACGTCGTGCCGCTTCCGCACCTGACGCAGTTGGTAGAACACCTCCATCGCTGTCGGCCTGCCCTCCGCTTCGAAATTCAGACACTGAGCCACCACTTCCGCCACGTCGGATGGACACTGCGGTGTGGGCGACGGTCGCAGCTGCCCCGTGCTCACGAGCACGGCAATCTGCGTGCGCTGGTGCGCCACGACACTGGAGCTCGGCTGTCCATCACCGCCCTCGCTAGTCGTCGTCAGCTTTGGTTCGTTCGCGTAGGGATGGCTGCAGCGATCCAACTCCACTAGCAACACGCCCAATGAATAAATGTCGGCCTTCTCGCTGTACCGATCGCCGCGCAGCACCTCGGGCGCGATCCACGCAGTTGTGCCAATGTCGCTTGTCATCGTCTCGTCGATTGACAGCTCGCGGCTGATGCCAAAGTCACTGAGTTTCGCATTCCCCTTGGTATCCAACAAGACGTTCTTTGTCTTGAGGTCTCGATGAAGGATCGGCGAGTTGAACGAATGCAAGTACACGACGGCCTCGACCACATCCAATGCGATCAGTGTCTTGGTCCGGAGCTGCTTCTCTGTCCATGGCGATGCCCACTCGCTTCCAGTCGACGAGGGATACTTCTGCAGTATGGACTTGAGGTCACCGCCAGCCATGAATTCGCTGACCGCTGCCAGGTCGCGGCCACCGGACCACGAGACACCGATAAACTCGACGATCTTCGGATGATCCAGGCGCGCACACAAGCGGATCTCGTCCAAGAAGTTCGCAACGGAACTGCCAGTGGCCCATGCCTCTGGCGGCAACTGCTTGACCGCGACGGTGCGGCGCTGGTACGATCCGAGTAGCACAACACCAAAGCCGCCCTCGGCAATTTGTGGACCAATCTGAACTTTGTCGATTCGGCAACGCACGAGATCTTGATCCGTCATGAATGCGACGCGAAGTGCCTCGAGGTCAGGCGCCGCTGGTGCAGCCGAAGCGTTAGCTTCTGGTGACAGTGGCGTCGCAAAGGACGTGGTGGGGGTCTCGACTCGTGTGTAGTGATTAGTCGTACGGTTCTGGACCAATTTCGGGTCTACTTCTGTGCGTGTCTTGCTTCTCGCGACTGCACGGAAGGCGATTCCACCGACTACACATGCCAACGCGCATGCGAGGGCGATGACGGTGGGACTGATGTGAGACGTTGCACCACTAGTCTTGCTTGAGATTGGACTCTCGCGAGGCGGTTGTGTCGGCGAGCCGTCGTCATCGACAACAGCACCGGGTGACGCATTCGGCGCCGACTTGGGTGTTTTTGAGGTCGATGGTCCGTTCGCTCGAGCCGATGAAGGTTTGTCTCCCGACACGTCTTCATCTGGTGATATCTCTTCGTCCAACTCGTCAACTGCGAGACTTTCGCCTGGCTCGCCGGTTGGTGAGCGTGGTCTCTTCGTCGTCGCTTTGCTGGAGAATCGATCGGATCGCTCATCTAATGCGGCCGACTCGGTGGTCGGGCTGTCGTCGACAGAGTCTTTCGAGTCCCCGCGATTCGGTGTGGCCAGAGGCGGAGTGGGGTCGATTGCATCCTCGGTGGGTGGCGTTGCAGGAGGTTTGTACTTCGTGTCAAAATCGGCATCTACACAATACCATCAGAAACGGCGAACCAAACACACGCAACCGCGAATCCGACAAACAGCTTACCGGCGAGGACGCACAAATTCGCGTTGGCTACGGTTTCGAGTGTTGCTCCCGGAGAGGTGCAAGCCACTTGCGTAACCAGTGCAAGAAACATTCCCGAATCGTACAGCTTGTTGAGGAGCGGTACATCTGACCGTCGGATCTCAAAGTCGCTGATCAGCATCTCGCTGAAATCGCTACAAGAAACGCCACACAAGTCAACAAAGATAGCATCACAGAGACTGCAATCACTCGAACGCGTACAATAATTTGAGCGTCGACGGCCATCGAATGCCTCGGATCGTGGCTGTTCCACTGTCCCACAATTTGCTAGAATTGGTGCAACAAAACAGTGTGAGTGTGTGGGTGTCGAGTGCCAGAACTGCTCAGCAGGACGCACAATGATTCGAGTCTGCTGGGGAGAGTCAGTTGGTCTAATTGTCCAAAGGAAGGAGTCATCGTGACCAGGAAGCTGCCCACCAGTTTATCAGGTCATTCAGAATCTCCAGACGCGGCTTCCGATGGTATGTTGAAGCGTTGCTTACATCGATTTGACGGACGCAGGGAGTTGGAGGTCGAACTTCTGCAGTGAAGTGTTCTCGATCAATCTATCCGCTCAGTGCACCCAGCCTGTCAGTAGCCGTGTCGTGGGCTCGTTGATGATCGCGTGGGTACTCACATGGATTCGAGGGACGCTGGGAATCGAACATTCGCCATTTGCGTCACGAGCGAAGCTTGGTGAAGTGCGCTGATGTCGAAAAGTGAGAACTAAACGTCAGACAAATACCATCACAAGATACATCACAGCCGAGAAATCGCGTACAAGCTCTTGAGCGTCGATGGAAGCACAATGCCATCTAGCGAGGTGATGTTGTATGGATCCATGGGCGCGCCGATAGAGCTGTGTGGGTCGGCACATACGAAACTTGTCAGTAGATGATCTCCTGCGATGATCCTCTCCGATGCGACGCACATGCTCTCGAGCGACGGCGGAAGCACGAGCGTACTGATGTCCGCTGGGACCCCGGGCAGTATTCTGTGCACAGCTGCCGTTAGTTCATTATCAGACGCAGCAAGCATCATTGTCTCGACGGTTGGTAACTCACACCCGTCGCGTCTTCTTCGCCATGGAAAAGTCGGCGCCCAGTAAGAGTGGCCCCCCCGCCACGAAGCTACACGAAAAGTTGAGAGACGATGTGTCAGAAGATGATGGATACTGCCCGCAGTCACCACACACAACTCAGGACGGACATGATGGTTTCCGTTGGCACGCTCACCACACGGTCGATCGTATAGTCGGTGAGATCAAGCGTGACGGGTTCCGCCAGCTCGCTATCCGCAAGCTCGATCGCATACCCGGAGAGATCGAGCGTATCCACATCCCGTGGCGGTCGAAGCGAGAGCGTCGCCACGACGCAATCCGGCGAGACCACCCACGCGTCGGTCGCTGGGTTGGTCTTGGCGGCCAGGAGCGTGGGCACCGCGGGCGCGGGCTCGCCCGTCGTGGCACACGTCACTGCTGCGGCAACGCGAGGCGTGGCGATCGCCAGCGTGACGCCGACCGCGGCCGCGAGCCACGCGCGACGCACCGTTGACCGGACGAGGGGCATTTCTCTCTCTCTCTGCACGGAAGAGGCGAAAAATCCGAGTGACCCGGTATCATCATGGCGTGGAAACCCCACACACACAGACCCGACCCTCGCGAGACGCAGCAATGGCCCGTTGCTGTCCACGGGCGCGCCATCACACAAAAAGCAGCTGCCGCGAGATATTTTCTGTGTATTGAATCCAGGGGTTTGATCGCGTGTGATTACATTTGCACCTTTCCTGGTTTTCTCCCCCGTGTCTCTACGTGTTCACTAAATAGAGTACATCTCGCCGTGGTCGGAGTAAATTTCGGTACAAACACACACAACCACCGATCAAATTTACACGGACAAAATTCGTGTCCTATTAACAATCGCATTAATGCCACGGTCACCGATCGTTTCACACGGCTTGGAAAATCCAGTTGGTGTGTGCGACGTCCACGAGTCTCACGGACGGTACTGTACGGTAATATGTACCACCAACTGGATTTCGCCTGATGGTCTCCACTTCCCCCCCTCCACGACTTGTCCACGACCTGCCCAGCGCTCCGACAACCCTCAATGGCTCCACCACCACGCTCCACCCAGCGACGCCGTCGTGGGCGGGCCGTGGGCGTCGCGAGTCTCTCGCTCGCCGTCGCTGCGACTGCCGCGACCGCGCAGCTCTGTGCGTACACGGGCGAACCCGCCGAAGGTTTCTACACGCTTGTGGCTTCCACAGCCAACCCAGCGCGCGAGGCGGTCGCTGTGGAGACCTACTGCACGTCGGCCGAACCGGTGGTCGTCCAATCGGACGGCGGGTTCGCGGTCGGGCCCTATCGGATCGAGCGCGTGCTGAGCGTGCCTTCCGACGCAAAGGCCATGTACGTTCGCCCTCGTTGCCTGCTATATACTACAACTCGTACGGATCGAGCGCCTCACTCGGAGGGTATTTTTTCTAGTTCGACCGTTGGCAATGGCTTGTCTCGCGGTGCCGACTTTTCCAAGGCGACAATGGCGACAACACTGTGCGAGACCCCCGTCTGCTTGACATCCTTGTTTATCGCGCTCATGGCGGGTGCTGTTTCTCTGTGGTAGAATTATGTCGGGGATTCCATCGGACCCACGCAAACTCATGTTGCCGCCGTCACTCAAGAGCATGTACGTGTGTGGACTCACGGAGAGTCGGGGCTCGTCGAGTTGCTCACTGCTGTGTGTGCACGTACCGGTAGCGACATGGGCAATGAGCCTAATGCGCAGCTCGCGTCACTGGACGGCGTGGTCTTTCCCGCCTCGCTTTCCTCAATGTACGGATTCGCTCGACTTGCCATGGAGCCTTCCTTCGTATCTCACGCTCTTGCACCGACAGCACCATTCGAAATGGCAAAATGAAAACATTGAAGAACGTCCAGTTCCCGGCGTCGCTGACCAAACTGTGCGTGCTGCACGCGACTACAGATAGAAGTGCTTGGCCTCTCATTCCTGTCTCTATTGCTGTGAAACTAGCGAAATCCTAAATACGCCACTGACGACTATCGAATTCCAGCTCCCGACGGCACTCACGGCTCTGTACGTGTCATTTCGAGGAGAGGGCCGCGCAGCTGAACATTTACAATCGTCTGTGGACAGCGACTTGGATGGCGTAGCAATCGGAAGCATCGATCAATGGCAGCCTCCTCGTCGGCTTGAGAGTTTGTACGTTTGATTGGTAGGGCAGAGGTGCAAGTTCATGCGACTGACTCTGCCTGCGCTGACTGTAAATAGCAAGCTGTACAACGCTGGAACGATCGGTATCAGCGGCGTGCGATGGCCCGCGACGCTCAGGACACTGTACGCCCATGCAGTGACGCGATTTGTTGTGGCCATTTCAGCTAATGTCGTGATGCCATGCTGCAGGGATCTGTCTAGGACCACCGTGAGCGTCTTCGAGATCCGTGAGTCGGATGTTGCAGTGATTGAGAAGCTCGGAAGCTTCCGAATGACGAGCACACAGGCCGCTTGTCGTAGTCCTGCAACGCCCTCAACAGTTGCGTCAGTCAAGTTATGCGTCCTTTCTGGTACGTGCAAATATGTTTTGACCCAAAGCAACTTCGAGTCTGCGAGACCTCTGATCTTCTGCCGACAGATGCGGACTTCGACACACTCTACGGTCCAGGTGACGCGACATCACCATTGCCCGAAAGCACCAAAACGCCAAAATCACCGGCAAACGCGAATGGTGTGAACGGTGACGCGTCTGGTGGCTTGATCACATCCAGTGAGAGTAGCAAAGAAGGTGGCGGTGATCAGGGGTCTTCAGGGAGCACCACGTCCGGGTCTTCAACAGGAGAAACTACCGGTAGTCGTGACCGAGTGCAGCGAAATTCCTCGGGATCGACGGCCTACGATCCGGCCGAAGCGACATCGGAGGGATCGATGACGGGTGATAACGGCGAGTCCTCTTCAGCAACCTCTCGTCGTCAAGGCCGTGCAGGAGACACACCAGAAAATGCATCGGCTGGGTCTGAATCCACTTCAGGTTCGACAATCGGCCCTCTCACAATCGCATTGATCAGTGTCTTATCGCTGGTCGTCTGCTTGGTTCTGTACCGAGTGGTCTTCGCGAGGAAGAAGCGTCACGAAGCCAACGACGCACAAGACAGCACAAGTAATGGCAAGTACACACGCAGTGACACGCCGACGACTACATCGGGACAAGTGTCAACTCACGAACGGACGGTCGCTGGCTCGGTGGAAGAGAGTCTCAGCATTGACTTTCGCGACGACAAAGACCTCGTGCGCTGCCGGATCGAAGACGTCGAAATAGGCAAGCGGATTGCTCGCGGAGGCTACGGTATCGTGTATCGTGGCTCCTACCAAGGACGAGTAGTCGCCATCAAGCAAATGCTACCGGATATGTGGCGGAACGACTCGATGACTGCAGCTTTTGTTGATGAGATCCGCATGTGTGCACGGCTGCACCACCCCAAGATTGTCGAGTTTATCGGCGTCTCGTGGACGGGCGTGCGAGATCTGTCAGCAGTGAGCGAGTTCATGGCTGGCGGCGATCTGCACACAGTACTCCACAAGCACCCCGAGCCAACTGGTCGCGAGTGGACGACACCATGGACCTCCAGCAACCTACGAAACAAGACGCTGATTGCCTTGGACGTGGCCGAAGCCATCGTGTACTTGCATTCATTTGACGCGCCAATCATCCACCGCGACCTCAAAACCAAGAACGTCTTGTTGGATCTGGTCGGCAACGCCAAGCTCAGCGATTTCGGAATTAGTCGCACCGTGTCAGTCGACGAGACGATGACGAGTGAAGTCGGTACGGCCGCGTGGATCGCTCCAGAGGTACTGCGAGGCGAACGGTACAGTGAGAAGGCCGACATTTTCTCTCTGGGCGTGCTATTGGTCGAGATGGATCGCTGTAGCCACCCGTACGCAAAGGATCCCGTCCTGCTCATGTCATCGATGACGCGCGGCCGAGAGATGGGGTCGACTCGTGTGGCCCATAAGAACACCCAGATCGCTGTGATGGTGAGCACGGGCAAGTTGAAGCCGACGCCAACGCTCGCGTGTCCACTAAATGTGGCCGCGCTGATCGCTCGGTGCTTGATCTTCGAGACCGCCGAGCGTCCGACGGCGATCGAGGTATTGCACGAGCTGCGTCGAATCCGAGAACATGCAAGAATGATGGATGATGCAGCAACATAATGACGCATGTGAAAGTATATTCACGGGGAACTGTAACAATAGCGTCTGGCATGGTGACCTTGGTATCTCCAGCGCCCGAGCCGTGACACTACATACTGTAGTCCATGTCTATTTACGTCACTCGATATCGTCACGCAATCTCACGCTCGTTTTCTTGTGCCTTTCGCACTTGACGCAGCTGATACACGACCTCCATCGCCGTCGGACGATCGCTGGCTTCGTCACTCAGACAGCGAGCCACTACTTGCTTGACATCGTCGGGACACTGAGGTGTGGGAGACGGTCGCACCTCGCCCGTACTCACCAGCACAGCGATCTGCGTGTTCTTGTGGGCGATCATCGCTTGAGTTTCGCCATTGGTTGCTGAGGAGGAACCACTCTCTGTCATCAGCAGTGGCTCGCTTGCATAAGGATGGTTACAGCGATCCATCTCCACCAACAGCACCCCGAACGAGTAGATGTCCGCCTTCACGGTATAGCGTTCGCCTCGCAACACTTCTGGTGCGATCCACGCAGTCATGCTCATGCTGCTGGTCAGCGACGCGCCATTCGAGAGCTTACAGCCAATCCCAATCTCGCTGATCTTTGCATTGCCCTTGGTATCCAACAACACATTCTTGGCTGTAAGATCCCGATGGAGAATCGGTGTCTCGAACGAGTGCAAGTACACAAGAGCCTCAACCACGTCCAACGCAATCAGTGTCTTGCTGCGCAACTGCTTCTCTGTCCACGGGGACGCCCACTCGCTTCCAGTCGACGAAGGATGGCTGTACAAAACTGTCTTCAGATCACCACCAGCCATAAATTCGCTGACAGCCGCTAGGTCGCGACCACCGGACCACGTGGCACCAATAAACTCGACAATCTTGGGATGGTCGAGACGAGCGCACGAACGGATCTCCTCCAAGAACTTGGCAACCCCGGTGCTGGTGGTCCACGCCTCCGACGGCAACTGCTTGACCGCGACCACACGTCCTCGGTGCGACCCACGATACACGGCACCGGTGGAGCCTTCTGCGATTTTCGAGCCCAGCTCAACTTGATCGATTCGACAACGCACGAGGTCTTGATCCGTCATGAACGCGACCCGAAGTGCATGAAGCGTCGCTAGTGTAGGCTCGATCACAGGTGTTTCCGTTCGTTGTGGGGTCTCAAAGAGGAACGTCGGTGTGTCGGTGCGTGTGTACGTATCATTCGTGCTGTCGTCAACCAGCTTGGAATCTTGCCGTTCGCGCTGCCACTTTCTCACAAGCACGCGAAAGACGAGCCCTCCGACGACAAAAGATAGTCCACAGGCGAGAACGATGATGGTGAGACTGTTCCTCGACGTGGTGGCACTGGTCGTATTGACGAACGTGGGAGTCGTGTCGGGAGGCTGCGTCGGTGCGGGCTCGAGGTTTGATGAATTACGAGTACTGGTAACGCGGTTTGACGATGCCTTCGGCGACACTGCTGTCGGAGGGCGGGTCGACTGCTGCGAAGATGACGCCGAACCGACAGCGTTGTCTGGTCCTTGCTCATCGTCCGTAGTATCTGCGACTGTGTCGTCCTCGCGAGGTGATGATGGCTTTCTTGTCGACGTCTGGAGAGAAGGTGGATCGATTATCTCGTTGCGTGGCAAGTCGGGGGTGAGACCACTGTTTCCTGATCCAAGCGGACTACCGCGTTTCGTGGTCGTTGGAGTCGGTGAAGGGGCAGTCGGTACGCGTGAAGGTGCGGGCGGCACAGGGGTCGTTGTGGAAGGAAGCGAGTACAGCAGGTCGAAATCCGAATCTACACAGCCCCGCGTGTTACGTGGTATACCAGAGAAACCAAGGTCTCAGAGCGGTATGTACCTGAGATGACGCAAATGTTAATGTCCTTCACCGTTTTGAGCTCTCCTGCGCCACGACAGACGGTCTGAGAGACGTCCGCTTGGAAGACCTCCAAGTTCTGAAAAGTGGCAACATCCGACTGCCGGATTTCGAAAACATCGATGTTCGTGCCAGCGAAATCGCTGCGACAAGAGATGAAACGACGAGTAAACAGTACGTGCGCGGGCGGCATTCAGCGTGGCAATTCGTACAAACTTTGGAGCGTTGATGGCCATTTGACGCCTCGGATCGTTGCGCGTCGACAATCTGTCACTTGGCTAGGTCGTCGGGAACACAGGCGGTCAGTGTCGCGTGAGGATGGCCCGGTTATTGTGAGAGACTCACAGGCGGAGAAGCTTACTGGGGATCTGCAGTCGCTCCAGTGTTGAAAACGCTGGAGTCGTCATACTGGCGAATGCACTGACAGAACAAAAAACAAAACACAATCGTGTGGACGACACGTGTTACCATCGCCCCGCTATAGCTAGCATGTCGCCTCGTTGCTTACAGTGACGACAAATCTGGGGGAAGCGAGACGTCGATGAGCTTGAGGGGGCTGCGCACGACGACTCTACAGCCGTCGGAATGAAAGCGCATACAGAACGGTTAAGGCACCGCGTCGCCGATTTTCAGCACCCGTGCATTCGTGAGGTACGTACAGCGACTGGAGCGACGTCGGCAATTGTACGTTCTTCAACGACGTCACCTGTTCCAATCCAATCACACTGGAAAGACCAAAATACTGAGACCACCAGGATGGACGTCGTCGAGCAAGAGCATCACGTTCGCACAGGTTTTCCAACGAGGCCGGCAGTGCGATGCCGTCAAGCGACGTCACGTTGGTGGCGGAGAGCTGAGGCAAGAAGCTGCACGATTTGCATGAGTCGTGGTTCTGGTCAGACTACCCAACGAGCGGCAGCGTACAGGCTTAGAAGCGCCGGTGGCAGCACCAACTTGCGCAGGTCGGTAGGAAAGGTGGAGAGTTCCCTGTGCAGCATCGATCCGAGCCATCCACGTCAGTGTCGATCCCCACGCTTTCCGTTAGCAGCCAGGAAGAGGAGCCCCGAGTTCCACGCACATTGATCGGATCCCTATCGCCTTGGAGAAATCCGCTCCGTGCGAGAGCGGGTTGCCACGCGTGGAGCTACGCGAGAAAAACGAGGTGAGGCACTGCGGTTCGGCCTCTCGACTCGTCAGAACGTACATTCCCTTGGCGTCCGTCGGCACGCTCACGACGTGTTCGATCCCGAGATCGTCGAGGTCGAGCACGTCGTTCTCGTCTCCTTGTGGTGCGAGAGCGACGCTGGTGACCGTGCAGTCGGGCGCGACGACCCACGCCTCGGTCGCTGCAAACGACGTGGAGGCCAACTGCTCGGCCGTGGCACGCAATCTCGAGAGCGGCGAAGACGGACTCAAAGGAGCGCTCTACATCCTAAACGACGGCATCGACCACATCGTGAGCGTGCCCACCGACGCCGTCCAAATGTACGGCGGGTCGATGGAAAGCGGGATCGCCGCACGCGGCTGACGCCGTGGACTTTGTGTGTTTGTGGTTGTTTGACGGGATTCTGCAGCGCCGCGTCGGGGAACCCACTGGCACGAGGCGCCGACTTGTCGATGGCCAAGAACGTGGGGCATGTGTGAGTGCGTACTTTCTTTCCGTCGAGCCGAGCCGTGGTGTTGATGGGTTGCCGTCTTGTAGAGCACTCTCCACGGTTCCGTCCGATCCCCGCAAGTTGATCCTACCGCCAACGCTGCAAAGCATGTACGCCAGTATCAAAGGAAAGCGGTTTTCGCTGCTGCGGACTGATCCGCTCATGCACTCGTGGCCCGTAGCTCGTTTGTCGCGGTCAAAGAGATCTTGGTGTCGTCCCTGGACGGGATCGTACTACCGTCGACCCTGACAGAATTGTACACGCTCCGCTTGGCCAGACAATGACGTCAGGATCATCTTTTCTCACGCATGCTGTGCTACGTGGTCATGCGACAGTGCCATCTACGAAAGCAAAGTCAAGTCGTTGAAGAATGTACAGCTGCCGGCATCGCTTCAGAAGATGTGCGTAATCGCTCGACGTCACAAAATCTGCAAAGGCCATGAATGATGACCGATGCTTTTTGAGGTTTGCAGATCCGTCGGACTCAGTCCGCTCATAGCTCTCGATTTCCAGCTTCCCGCGGCACTCCAATCTCTGTAATCATGCCACATCGATGTGCTTGACATCGGTTAGCCTGCCTCGCTCACATGCCTGCCGTGCTGGATCTGGGTACACTGTAGCGAGTTTGAAACCATCACAACCGCATCGTTCACCACCCAGCTCGAACGAAAGACGCTTCCCCGCGGACTCAAACAGTTGTGAGTCTCTCAATTATTGATGCTTGTGCCTGCGCACGTTGTGTACTGACGTGCATTGCTGTCATCCAGTAAATTGCAGCGCGGTGGCTCAGCATTTCTCCGAGGCATCAAATGGCCCGCCGCACTAGAAGTGCTGTACGTACGCTGCTCAACTCGATGGACAACGATACTGTGCGGTTGGGCTGATGCTGTTGCGTGTGGACCTCTTGTACTACATTACAGCGATCTTTCTGACACATACGTTGCCGCTTTTGAGATCCGGCGGTCGGACGTGGCGATTTTCAAGAAGCTGACGTCGTTCGCAGCGACTTTCCAGCAGACGTTTTGTAGACCCCCCGCGGTGCTCGAGACGGTGGCTGGATTCAGCATGTGTGTTCTCTCTGGTGCGTGTTGTGCCCACATGGACGATTCGTTGATCAGCTGCGGTGGTGACGGTCATATACGATTTCTAGATTCCGACTTCGAGGCTCTGTACGTGACTTCTCCAAATTCCTCCAAGGAAGGAAGTGCAGGGGGGCCACCGTCGACGATTCGACCGGATCCTACCAGCCAGGAAGGGCCGGATGATGACAGTTCGAAAACACCGAGCGAGGTATCGGACGAGTCCGATGATCCAATAACTAGTGGGAACCCATCGCGACGGCCATCGTCACCTCGAGTGCAATCAGGCGAGAGTTTGCAACCCGACGTGGTCGACGATGAGGACGCAGTCGATGCGACGGAACCCAGGTCTGCACCGACAAGAACGAACGGGACGTCGAATACAAAACTGCCAGCGACAACGTCCAACTCGTCGTCCAACGACACCTCTGCGGGTTCTTTGAAGACTCCGTCTCGAACTTCCTCTCCAGCACAATCACCTCAAGCTAGCGTCAACCGGTCCAGCGAAGTAGCGTTTCGCACCAGTGTTACCGTTATCCTGCTCGCCTGCATAGTTTCGTTTGCTGTCGGTGGGATTCTTTATTGTGTGCTCTGGAAGAAGCACCGCCACGGCAAACAACCAAAACCTGTTGACGACAGCACGGGTGCCACGTACGCGCGTATTCAAACACCGACCACATCAGTAGACACACCATTCACAACAGATGCCCAGCTATCAACGGTGGCAGCGTCGGAGCTTGAAGCTATTCGACTCGCCTTTATGACTGATCAAGGCCTCATCCGTCGTCTGATCGATCAAGTCCGGATTGGGCCGGCAATCGCAACAGGCGGCTCAAGTGTTGTACATCTCGGATCTTATCAGGGCCGCACCGTTGCGGTCAAGCAGTTAACATCTCAGACGTGGGAGAACGGGACACTTGTCGCCAAGTTCTTGGACGAGATTCGTCTGTGCACTCGACTCGACCATCCCAAGATCGTCACGTTCATCGGTGTCACGTGGTCGGGCGGCCGTGACTTGACAGCTGTGAGCGAGTTTATGGCTGGTGGTGACTTGAAATCGATGCTGCAGAAGTATCCTTTATCGACTGGAGGCGAGTGGATGTCCTCGTGGACAGAAAATCAGCTTCGGAGCAAGACAGAAATCGCGTTGGATGTTATCGAGGCTGTTGTGTACTTGCACTCGCTCAGCACGCCGATCATCCATCGAGATCTCAAGGCGAAGAACGTGCTATTGGACACAACGGGCAACGCCAAGCTCAGCGACTGTGGCATCGGTCGCGAGGTGACGATCAATGAAGCAATGACGGGTGACATCAAAAGCACTGCGTGGATCGCACCGGAGGTGCTGCGAGGCGAACGGTACAGCGAGAAGGCGGATTTCTACTCGTTGGGCGTGCTGTTGATCGAGATGGATCGATGCAGTGATCCGTACGCGAACGAGCCGATGCGTCAGGTGGGAAGTGTTTCCTCGACGCCAAGGGATGATGCAACTGTCGGTGTCGCTGCCCACACAAACACGCAGATTGCTGTGTTGGTGAGCACAGGCCAGCTGCAACCATCTCCGACGGCTCAATGTCCAGCAAATATCACACAAGTGGTGGCTCGCTGTCTCAACTATGAGGCTAGCGACCGACCGACAGCGACGGAGGTGTACTTTCAGTTGCTCCAAGTGCGGAAGACTCTAGAAGCTATACACTTGAGGTAGAAGCGAGCAATCGTGGTGGGATTCGTGTATGTATGTGATCGCCCAATCATTTTTTGGATTGGGAAATGGACGCAAAATTGCTTCTGAGGGACTTTTCTTGGACGAGCGTGGTTCATTAGACTACGATCATCAATCACAAACTCGGAGCTGGGCCATCAGTGCTAGGATCAGGCGTGCTTCGTCGGGTGAAAGACGATTGATTACAAGGATGTAATATTTTCACAGATCATAGACGTGGTGCGTGTCAGCGTGACGCAGATTTGCTCCCCGAACCGAGTTACAATTGGCCATGACTGACCACTCACTGCGTTTTATCCCGAGCACGATTGCCTGGGTCACCTCGATCCACTCAGTCTACGACACCCGATCCTCTACGTGTCGCGTACCCAGTTGATGTCCAGTGAGATCAACACAGCTCCCAGTGTCAATTCGCCGATCGGTTATGGCATCTCAAAAGTAGTTCAGGTCCGCGTCATTTTAGTGCCAGGACTTGTCGACCCAGCAACGCTTCATTGAAAACTTGGCGGTTTCATTCTGATTATTTCTCCAACCTCATCTATCGCTAAAGAGGGCTGAGTTGTGCGTGTTCTCAACACTACGCAAAGCTCTTCACGAAGTTCCACGCACGCTTTCTTGCGCCTTTCGCACTTGACGCAGCTGATACACGACCTCCATCGCCATCGGACGATCGCTGGCTTCGTCACTCAGACAGCGAGCCACTACTTGCTTGACATCGTCGGGACACTGAGGTGTGGGAGACGGTCGCACCTCGCCCGTACTCACCAGCACAGCGATTTGCGTGTTCTTGTGGGCGACGGTCGCTTGAGTTTCGCCACTGGTTGCTGAGGAGGAACTACTCTCTGTCATCAGCAGTGGCTCGCTTGCATAAGGATGGCTACACCGATCCATCTCGACAAGCAGCACACCCAGCGAATAGATGTCCGCCTTCACGGTATAGCGCTCACCTCGCAACACTTCTGGTGCGATCCACGCTGCCGTGCCGACGCCGCTGGTCAATGTCGTGTCGATCGAGATCTCACGACCGATTCCAATCTCGCTGATCTTTGCATTGCCTTCGGTATCCAACAACACATTCTTGGCGGTAAGATTCCGATGGAGAATCGGTGTTTCGAACGAGTGCAAGTACACAACTGCCTCGCCCACATCCAAAGCGATTAGTGTCTTGCTAAGAAGCTTCTTTTCTGTCCACGGGGTTGCCCACTCGCTTCCAGTCGACGAGGGATGGTTGTACAAAACTGTCTTCAGATCACCACCAGCCATAAATTCGCTGACAGCTGCGAGGTCGCGACCACCAGACCACGTGAGACCGATAAACTCGACAATCTTGGGATGGTCGAGACGGGCGCACGAGCGCATCTCGTCCAAGAACTTGGCAACCATGGAGCTATTGGTCCACGCCTGCGACGGCAACTGCTTGACCGCAACAGCGCGTCCTCGGTGGGAACCTTGGTAAACGGCACCGGTGGAGCCTTCTGCGATTTTCGAGCCCAGCTGAATTTGATCGATTCGACAACGTACGAGGTCTTGATCCGTCATGAACGCGACCCGGAGAGCATGAAACGTTGCAACCATAGGTTCGAGCACGGTCGGTTCCGTTGGCTGCGTGAAGGTTGGTGTGTCGGCGCTCGTGTACGTATCAATTGTGCTGTCATCAACCAGCTCGGAATCTTGCTTTTGGTGTTGCTTTTGCCTTTTCACGACCACACGGAAGACGAATCCACCGACGACAAAGGTGAGCGCACAGGCGAGGACGATGATGACGATACTCTTGCTGGACGTGGTGGCGTTGGTCGTATTGACGATAGGAGTGGCTTCGGGGGACTGCGTCGATGAGGCGGCGAGAGTTGGCGCGCTACGAGTGCCAGTGATCGCACTCGACGACGAGTTGGACGACGACTTGGGCGATGCTACTGTCGGCGATCGGCTCGACTTTATGGAGGATGGTGTGGCATCCGATACATCGGCTGGTGATGTCTCATTGCTTGTATCGTCTGCTACTACGCTGGTGTCTGGTTTTGACGTTGTCTTTTTCGTTGGCGTGGGACGGGAGGGTCGATCAGTTTCCTCGCCTGATGATGGGTCGGGGCTGATGGCGCTGTCGGCTGTCCCACCTAAGCTCCCGCGTGATGTGCTGGTTGGAGTTGGTGGACTTTTTGTCGGTACGCTTGATGGCACGGGCGGCACTGGGCCGATTGTTACCGGGATCGAGTACAGCAAATCGAAATCCGAATCTGAACAGCCCCCGAGTTAGTTGGCTTACCACAGCCACGATATCACAAGTCGCGTACCTGAGATGACACAGACATTGACTCCTTTCACTACCTCAAGCTTTCCGGAGCCACGACAAAAGGTTTGAGAGACTTTTGCTTCAAAAAGCGTCAAGTTCTGGAATGTCGCCAGGTCCGATTGCCGAATCTCAAGGACATCGATATTGGTGCCGGAGAAATCGCTGCCAAAAGAGCGGTATCGTAAGTAAACACTAGTGTCAAGATCGCCCACGTCCAACAAGTTAGATCGTACAAAGTGTTGAGCGTTGGCGGCCACTTGACACCTCGGATTGTAGCTCGGTCACAGTATGCCACTCGGCTAGATTGCAAGCAAAACAAACGGTTGGTGTCAAGTAGTAGAGGCTCCACCGACTACCGTCGCTGACTTACAGACTGACAAGTCCACTTGGAATCTGCAGTCGCTCGAGTGTTGTGAAAGCTGCAGTCGTCATGCTGATGAAAGATCTGGTAGAGCCAAATAATACCACAGCAGAGTCAGTGTCTGCATTGGCTAGCACGCCGATCTCTTTGCTTACAGGAACTGCAGCCCGGAGGGCAGCGAGAGGTCGATGAGCTTGAGTGGACTGTGGACGATCGACCTACAGCCGAAAAAAAAACCATATGAACTGACTCGTAGCTTTGGTACTGCGTGGGGCCGGCACTTACATCGCCACGAGTGATGCTGGCAGTTGCACATTCTTCAACGACGTAACCTGGTCCAGTTCAATCACACTACGAATCGCCCCAAGGCAGTTAATGCCAAGCCTTGAGCCATACCCAGCACTGACCGGACGCCCTACATGTTCTGCAACTTGGAGGGCAGCACGATGCCATCGAGCGACGTCATTTTGGTCTCCGTGAGCTGAGGGAAGAAGCTGGAACACAATGGTCGTGATCAGTTGTACGTTCTTATTGGGAGCCACGCAGCGAAGGCTTCTTACAGGGTGTTGAGCCCCGGCGGTAATAGCAGCTTGCTCCAGTCCGGAGGAAAAGACGAGATTTCCCTGTTCGGTATCAAAATCAACTCCGTGAAAACGAAAAACGCTCCGTCCACCCAAGCGCGTCCCACGTACATGACTCGGATTTTCGTGGCCATGGAGTAATTGGCGCCGCGCGAAAATGGGTTGCCTCGCGTGATGCTGCAAAAACACAGACCGGCGTCAGACACTAGCGTGCGGATCCCTCGCAACACGTCGAAAGCACGTACACCTCTGCCGTGTCCGTCGGCACGCTCACGACTTGTTCAATGCCCAGTCCGCCGACAGCGAGCACAGGATCGCCGTTCGCGTCCGGTGCGAGGCTCACCGTCATGACCGAGCAGTTTGGGGACACGACCCACGCGTCCGTGGCGGGGTTGGTCGTGGAGGCCACGAG
>JAADVY010000218.1:0-23444 GCA_023336035.1 Pythium plurisporium
GCACTTGTCCACTTTTGGTTCAATGTGTTTGGCATCTTCCTCTTCTACCCGATCCCGATCACGCGCAAGCCGATCTACTCGTGGGCCAAGGCGTTGGCGTACTACAGCGCGTGCTGGCCCATGTCGGCGGTGGTGTTCTTGTGCCTGCTCTTCCTCATCATCCCGGGTATCCTCATGGGTCTCACGTACATGTGCACGGCCGACGCCACGGGTGTGATGGTCGTCGGCTATGTTCTGGTTGGCGTGGCTGGCATCGCGTTCCTCGGTCTGCTCTACTGGTACCACAAGAAGGGCGGCTACGAGATGTGGAACGCGTTTGTGGAGCGCAAGCGTGACGAGCGCGAGGCGCAGGAGGCCGCCAAAAACGGCAACAAGTCGATTGTCGATGAGATCGCTTGAACATGTCGATGTCATGTCTCGTGTGGGTAAGCTCAAGGAGGAAGCAACCGGCTGCCAAGTTTATACCAGTAGATGATCAACAACTGCTCGTGGGTCGATAGTAGTACAACAAAATACACTTGGATGATTGGATACGTCTTGCACGAATAGTACTACGCAGTACTGCATAGACTAAAACTACACTTCCAATCTCAAGATGAACTTCGCACTACACGTGGGAATTGGAGCGGTGGCGGCAATCGTCTTGTACTAGTATCCATCGTCTTTAGCCTTCTGGGACCCTTTCGCGGAGATTGCATTGGAGCGTCCAGGATGAGTCAATATCAAGCTCAACGGCAATGTACATCGTGCGACGACGCCACAACTGGTGAGCAAAGCCGGCCGGCAACTGGGTAGCACCAAGCCCAATAAGGCACTCGGTCGGTAGTTTGGATCGACGTCGCTCTCGTCGCGTGTGTCGCGGGGTCACGTGGGTCGGGTGAACGTTGTGGAGCAAGTGAGCACCCACTCTTTTATGTTTGTTTGTGTCGTGTGTATGAGGATCAAGCAGCGCACGGCCGTTGATATAAAGCAATTGGGCTGCCGTGGATGTTGACTCGTCTGGAAAGTATTGAGCGATGCTCCCGCACAACGTGTCCGGGTGGTTCTCCATGTCTCGATTCGGTGACGACGATATGACGCTCGTGCCCCACGGAGAGAACGCGTACGGCTGGTGCGCGAGCTCGTATGCGAGCCAGAACGACTCTTTGTCCCCCCAGGAAAACTCAAACCGGAGCCGCTCCTTCGTGATCAGCCACCAGAGTATGTCCAATGCTCGGCCGGCTCGAGACTTGTCAACTGCGATCATTGACGAGTCCTGCTCGTGACAACTCGAGCCATTGTACACCAGAGAATCCAATAAACGCTGAGAGGGTTGACTCGAACTGTTGTGCGAAATCCCAAACGCTGCGTAGTCAAAGTTCTCGAGCAAATGGTGAAGGTATGGCTTCGGTGGCCGAGTGAAAACGCGCTTGCTGAGGTAGATCTCGCACTTGACCGGTCGATCGTAGAAGAATGTTGTCCCCGTTGACTGGTACATGCCACTGTTCCGCACCAATGCAGGGTTCATGAGCAGCAAGTCGTCTGCGTCGAGCAGCAGTATTTCCTTCACGTCGGTGTGATGCAGCGCGAGCGGCTTGAGCCACCAACTTTGGAATGTCTTTGCGAGCGCCATGTCCATCGAACCACTCGCGATATGGTACGAGCATACGTCGATGACTTCAAGGCGGTCATCTACCTGTAACAGTCGTTGCTGAGCCTTCATTGATAACTCATCAGGTAGGCAATGGTACACTTGGATAAGTTCGTGGTTCCCCAGGCAGCGTAGCTCGCGTATTAGAGACACACCGAGAGCCAACATTTTTTCGTGGAGGCTAAGTACAATACCCTGCTGACGAGAAACGGAGGCATCAAACGTCGCGCCGCGAGTCGTGAACTTGTCCTGTGCAGCAAGCGCACTCGAATCCTTGGCCAAAACACCCGAATCGCCACCCGCGATCGGATTGAACCGTACTCTCTGCGCTGGCAGATGCTCATCGACAGCTGCGAGACGGACTTTGTCGGGATTTCGTGCTCGAATCCGCTGGGGATTCTTCGTCCTTGATGGCTTGGTGGTCTCCACAGAGCTTGGGTTGTGGTTATCGTCAGCTTTAGAATGGTTCAACTTCACTGCCGACGCGCTCTCTTTGCTTGGTTGCGTCTTGGTTCTTGCAAGAATGCCTTTGTCGACACCTTCGTCAGGGATATATCGTCCGAGACTCACCATTGCAATCGCACTGCCCGCGATCATGAGCACGAACACGATCATAAATCTCACCATTGGATATCTCGAGGCTCTCGGGATCGTGCCACGGCTATTGGATAACGTCGCAGGAGCCGCAATGACGTGAGGTTCGCTCAGGCGGCGCACCATTATTTGCCGCGACAGACTCATATTACCTTGATCCCCGTGGCACTTCCAGTTTGAGCAGCGACGCCGTTTTTCCAACGACGAGAAGCTCCGGTGAAAACGGCTTGTCTTTGAAGGATCGGGATGGACTGTTCGCTTCGACTCAACCGATTGCGGGACTCTCTACGATTGTTTCGCCAACAGTCTACATGGCAAAACGCGTCAGTCAATTCGGATACCACCTCTTTTAGGACCTCGCTGCTGATGATCAGATCTCACATGAAATTTGTCGTGCGCCACTGTGTTTCCTCTTGGAAGCGCCGTTGTGCAGGAATACTGGGGCTTGAACAATGCAACCAACATTCCCACGCATTTCGATGAGATCCTATCGCAACTGCAATTTGCGTCATGTCTTTGACATCTGCCAAGCGATTAAGGATGAGCTTTATTTGCTGACTGCTCGCATACCGTACGATATCATTGAGGATAAGTGTTGATGCCCTTTGCTCAAGATCGCGTCTGCAAAAGAGATGAACGACTTGTTGAATTTCCTGCAGCCTGCCACGTCGAGTTGTTGCCAGACGGCGAAGATGCACTTGGCGCGCTGAACTCGATCGCAGTGTTGCTACACACAGTGTCGATGAACAAGGCCGGGTTGCACTCCATCGCATCCACAAGCGTCGGAAATTTGTGCACGACAATTTCGGTAATTATCTGCTCGGCGAGGTCATAGTCGCGTTGAGATATTGCCTCCTTGACGCATTGCGCGATGGGCAAGCGCAAGCCAGCACTGCGTCTTGTTCTCGATTCCATTGTCGTAGTGTTAACATACTGCTGCATCTGCGCGGCCGTTTGAAGTTCATCTGCTGTGTAGATATACATACCAATCTTGAAGTCGTCTGTGACTTCCTCTAGCACAGTTTGTCGGTCTCTGTCAGAAAGCAACAATCCACTGTCGAGCGGCTTCGACTTTGCAAATGTCGGCACAGCACTACTCATGAGAAAGTTGGCGTCCAAATCGTAGATATCTTCGTCGTCTTCCTCTATATCGTCTTCACTTGCGGCAAACGCCGTCGAGTGGTCGACAGAGAACTGAGATGAGTCTAATGATTGCGCGAAGAATGCATCATTGTCGTCACTATTCACTCGAGCAACTTGATGAGTCTTCATATTCGGTGGTGGACTACGCGCGATCCCGGCTCGGTTTCCGATAGAACCACGGACTGCCATATTTGATGCGTTGGATGCCGTCAAATCAAGCATACTGCGCGCGGAATCGATCACACGAGAGTCTGACAGTCGCTGCGAGCTGTTATTGGATTTGCTGCTTTGATTTTCACCGTGCGGATAAGCAAACTCACTCTTTCGATACGTCATTGACGCCCTTCTGCGCGGCTGGGCGGCGAGTGGCTTGGGCAGCGTGTGGCCCAACGTGGTTTGAGCAAGCGGCGCAGACGAGGGAGCTGATGGAATCATCCCGTGGCAGCTCTGTGCCGACAGCACTCGGATCCATCGGGCCATATCTTTCTCTGAATCAGCTCCAAAGTACCACGTGCGATCTTCTCGCTTCTTAGGAATAACCTTGAAGTAGTTCAGATACTTGTTCCGAGCTGTCGTCTCTTCTGCGAATGCCGTATCCACCTGCACACCGTGCAAGTCAACAACTCCCAATGGCGTTGGATCGGAAGCACTTTCGTAGTATGTGAGCTGCCCATCGCGTGCAACAAACCACCGTTTCTTCCAGCTTCGAACGAATCCTCCTTGTTTGTACAGCCAGCCCATCATCGTCTCAGTGGGCTTGGGTTGACGACTAGGTTGGCGCCGCAGTGAAGAACGACGGTCGTGACTGCCGATGCTAAAGTTGCTGTCGCGCGCGAGTGGAATAGTCGCATCAGTCAGTCTCACAGTGGGAGCGCCTGAACCAACCCCATCAAAGTGAAGGCGCTGTACGTCCTTTGCAAGCTCGTATTCACTCAGATCGCCGTAATCACCGTCGTCGGGGTCAACAACGGGTTCGACATGGCAGTCCAAGCAAAAAGACGCTGGGAAGCGTTTATTGTCATGCGCTTCATCCACTTCTTTCTTCCGCAATCGAAGCAAATCACACTACATCACCCACGAAGAGAAACTTGGTCAGATTGTGTTACCCAGGGTCATCTATAGAATAGGAGCTTACATCTTTTCTGAAGAACTCGGTGTTGAATGTGACGTGGAACATTTGGACAACATGGCGTCCAAGCATTGAAAACGAGTTGGCGTGGAAACAGCGAATAAGGACGTCCCCTTGAATCACGCAGTTGATCTCAAAAGCAATGCTACCCTTTGGGTCAGGTGCGTACGTCGCAAAATTCGGGTTTTGCCACGAGCTGTTGTACAGAAGTGCCGGCTTGTCGTGTTGCGACGGCGCAGGCAGAACTTGCAGAAATGGTGTGCATCCACCGCTTGGGGGCGCCTCGTAGTCGGGGATCCCGTTCAACACTACACGTTTCAGGAGCTACAATAACAACATAGAAAGTTCTTTCGTAAGCAAAACCGTGCAGTGTCAACGAGCACTGTGAAGGTGCGTACCATCTTCTTTGGGGGGCGGAGCCGTGGAATTTCCTGGGGCATGAACTGCAGACGTCGAATGACTCGTGCAAAGTAATAAATGTACAATGCCTGGCTCGGATACCGCACGCCTTGGCCGCGTGCGTCCCAAAAGTCGCGGATCGCGTGGTTCGCCATTTGTCGCAATTCGCGGTCGCTCGAGACAGCGAAAATGTTGCCATAAAACCCCGTGAGCAGCAAGAAGCACGAGCAGACGACACCCGTGCGCCCTTTGCCGGCGAGACAGTGAACAACCACAACGTTGTCGTCACTGCGCGCCGTCCACGCGAGCATATCATTCATGATATCGAGCAGTAGCTGCAACGGCGGCGGATGGTGGTCCGGGAACCCGCATTCGCTCACGCGGTTTTCGAACTTGCCGTAGTCGTACCGGCGCTCGCTGAGGTTGTAGACACGATACGCGCCGGCATGGCGCGACTGCAGGAACGCGGCGACTTCGTTGATGTCGTTGCGGTAGGTCTTTTCCATGCCCGTGGCCGGGTAGCCCATCGCGATAAGCGACGGCGTGATGTACGTCAGGTCGAGATCAAATCCCTCCTTCACGTACCGCACGCGCGAGCCTGACACACGTGCGCGAATGGCCTTCATATCTTGGTCTCTTCTAGATAGTAGCGGATACCTCTGTGGTAGGTCGTCGCGTGGCTTGTCCTGCGGCTTTGCGAGTGGGAGCACCACGAGACGGCGCGGCCCTCGACAAACAGAGACGGTGTGATACGTACCCACGCCCGCTCGCTGTGTGGTCTGAACACAAACGCGATGTCAGAACTCCAGCGCGGAATGGAATGCCGCGGCCAGTGGGTTCCTGGGGCTTGGGTGCACACACACACCGCAAAGAGAAAATCCTGTTCGGTCCGAGGTATGCGGAATGGGAGGTTTCTCGCACCCACCTGGATTTGTCACCGGTTTTTTTTGACACAGATACCGGTTTCCTGAATATCTCAGATCTCAGTGGATTCAAGTCTTGTGGGTGTGGAGAAGCCGGTTCTTGAGCTCCGGCGGTAAAAGAGCTTCGACGGCACTGCTACGGGACAGCGCGCTGGTGTCTTCTGGCAAAAACGCTTCGTAGAACGGCGGTGCATCTTGCAGTTTCTCGACAAGACTGGAGAACTGGAGGATCGAGTCCTGTTGACAACAATCGCATCCAATGTCAGTGGTGATCGAACGATAGCGCTACGTCGTAGCCCTCAGGACGCACCACAATGGCATTGCTTCTCTCTTGAATCGCGTTTTCCATTCCAGCCGACCGGCGCGACACGTTATTGCTCACAGAGAATGTGGAATCATCGGCTGCGGTCACGGACGTACGCTTGGTGGGACGAATCGTACGCAACACATCACGATTGACTTCCTGTAAGTTGTCGATTTGTCGCTGTAGGTTCTGGAGCACACGCTTCAGAGACTGGAACCGACGAAGCTGATCGATTTCCTCGTCATCAAGCTTGAATAAAAGCGACAGTTCGGTCGATCTCATGGCAGGTTCACTGTCTTTTTCGTGCCGTGATTGAGTCAACAGGTGTCGATTCGACTTCCACGACGCTGATGAACCGCCCTTGAACACACAACGTGAGTTTTAGAAGTGAGCAGAAGCATCGCCACGACTTCAGAACTTTGTCGTACCTTGCGAAGGACCGCTTTTTCGACATGGCGAGCATAGAGAGTACGAAATTTTCCCCCGACAAGCGTGATCGGCATCGACGTATAAATGGTCCCCATGACGGCGATGCATATTGTGAACATCCTCCCCATTGCCGTACGTGGTCGTATGTCACCATAACCAACATTTGTAAGGGTGGCTGCTGATAGCCACGTTGATCGGAGCATATCTGTTATCATTGTAGGCTGTTTGTCTTGAATGAGGATACGCTTGCCGAGTGGAAGCCCTTGAACAAGTTGTGGCTGCAAGAGCTCTTTTTTCCACCAAATGCAGTGTTGACCGACGAAGCATTCGGTACCTCGTTCAATTTCAAAATAAACAGCAGCCGCCAGGATACAAATTGTCAGCAAGAAGAATACCTGAGCAACAACCACTTGAGTCAGCACAGATTTCTCATCGGCGAAATCAGCAAAGCCTATTGTACCGGAATCAAAAGCTGACGCCAAGTTTCTTTTGCAGTTTGCGCGAGTACTTTCGTCCCACGGAAATGCCGCGTCAGCTTGAGAATGCGCATAGTCTTGAGCACTCGAATCGCAGAGAAGAATGACGGAGCTGTGGCTTCAATCGCATAATTTGGTCTAACTCCGAAGAAGGCGTAGTCGCACAACTCGAACACGAAAGGCAGAACGGCGAGAATGTCAAATATGTTATAAAAATCACGGAGAAACCTCCTCCACTCGTTGCATGCATAGAACCGTAGCAGCAGCTCACTGAGGAAGGTGAATCCGAACAACCATTCGAAATAGATCCAATACGGTTCCATGTCGACAATCAAATTAGCAGACGCGATGCATTGCATGCGGAAACAAATCAAGTTTGCAGCAGACGGTTCGAACGCGTCGATACATGGCAGCGCGTCAAGGTCAAGTGAGCCAAAATTGAGACCATTTCCGTAGCAAGTAGCATGATCAGTTGGACGATAGCATGAGAAATCAAGTGGTCTTCGCAGATCAGCAGTGTTGTTGCGGAAGCGTACGAAACAGCCACCATCCTGATGACTCAACCCTCTTGATTTGCAGTAAGATTCCACAACTCGCTGACAAGCACGTGTCTCGTAGCCACTGCTCGCTAACTCAGGTAGCGATTCGGAGAAAAAACACCACACGCTCAGTAGTGTGCAACCCATCATGATTCGGTTGACAACTGTAGCGAATCGCGACGAGTCGGGAACTTCCAAAGCAAGCCAAAGCTGCCCGCGGCGCGACTGCGATACCCTCCGCGAAGCTGGTACTTGGTCATGGCTACTAAATCGAATTGCCATTGCCTTCTTGGCTCTTCCAAATACCTGCGATAAGACACCGTCACCAACATTGGAAATGGAAGCAATGCTGGAACGAGGCTCACGCTTGTGAGGCACAAAAGATTGCAATATGCTGCTAGCCTCGGTCTGGATATCTGAGAGTTTTTCGATGGCGTCCTTAATCTTTTTCAATCGCTGGATCTGAGCATCTACCAATGCCTCAAGCTGCTGAACTTGTCCACTCGTCATCACGTTTCTCATGCTGTCCTTCGATGCACCCCCGAAATCGCTGATCTCCACGCCTTTCCTCACCACTTTGTCGATGTTGAGTTGCACAATTCGCCATGAATCGAGAAGATGGTACTGGATTTCACAAAGTCGTTGAGATTTTCTGTCGAGCTTCACGGAATCAAAAGGGTTGAGGGTAGTATCCTGGCGCTTTAGTTTTCGCCGTTTGCTTTGCTGATGGGCTTCATACGCATCTTGGAAATTGTTGCCGACAATTGCCAGTGGCATTGCTAGATAGAGCTGCCCAAATATCATTGCGACGAAGGAGATACCCATAGCAAGTACGTTACTCGTCGCTGGGACTTGGTTTCCATACCCCACAGTTGCAACCCTGGAAGAATACGGTCAGTCAGAGGGAGTCTCCACCTGCGTGCTACAAAGTCGCTACTTACGTGACCATGATGAAATACGCCGAGTTGAAAATGTCGGTGAATGGGCAGGTGTTGATGTTATAGCATGGGTCGGCGTAGAAAATAGCAGTCGCAAGAAGCATGACGAGTGTGAAGAGGAAAAACATCGTGACCATCAGAGGTGGAACGCTCATTTTGAGCGATGTGACTAGAATCTTCATACTCTCGTAATGGCGTAAGATATACCCCAGTCGAACGACCCGAAGCAATCGAAGTAATCCAATCTTATGAGCGACCCCGTCCGATTCGTCGAGATTGAAATCAGCGCCCGCTAGGGTCATTAAGAGCTGTAGGTACCACGGGCTGAGAGACAGAAAGTCAATATACGTGAGTGGGTCCAGTAGAACGTCACGTTTTCGCTGTCTCGAGATCGTTCGACCGACAAGTTCAATCGAATATATCGAAGAGAAAAAAGCATCGATAGCCTTGTACACAGATTCATCTGGAAGATACGGGTAGCCCGGTGCCGAACTTCCACGATTCTGGCCATCGCATGTTTCGAATGCAAGTGCTGATACGTTAACGATAATGCAGACGAAAATTATACGCAACACAAGCCGGCCGTTTCTCGAATCTTGACGATTCTCGAAGTGCTCAGCTAACGAGGCCTTGGTTAGTCGGTAAATCGTCTCTTGGGAATGAGCGCTTGGCTTGGACTGAGCACCTCCTTTCACCTCAGCGACCTTCACAGTTTTCGTGGCAAGGGTGCCACCGGTGTTCTTGAGCGCATCGTCCGTTCGGGCCTGACGCTTCAGTACCTGTTCAACTGTGTCTTCCGTGGAGTCCGTGTCAGCCACAAGCGTAGGCGCATAAATCGTAACCGGATGAATGCGGGAGCTGATAGATTGCACCGGATTGAGTAATCGGCCCAGACTGTTTCTTCGAGGCGATTTGGACTCGCTGATCGACGACTTCAGAGCGGACTTATTTGGGTGTTGGATGTCCTCAAAATCGGGAAATGTTGGGGAACCGGGAGAAAGCACACCAGACAGCCGACTCTCGCGCAGAGCCCCTTGCTCTCGTAAAACGTAGACCGCCCTCGGATACTCTTTGCGAGGGCTATCGCCTCCTGAAACCAGGTGATGGGACGGTCGAGGAAGCCTTTCGTCGTCTGGATGTGATGAGTCTTCCCCCAAGTTTGCTTCAACAGGAGTGACGATTGTATCATTCGCTCGCGGAGAAGCAATCAGTGACTCAACGCGACCAGTTTCCGCATCAGCAAATAGTCTGTTTTCCGTCGGGACGATTGCATTGCGACGGAGTGTTGGATCGGATGTTTGTGTCTCTGGTCCGGTGGAAGTGCGTTCTTCGCTTGGAATGCTGAGTGGCTCAATGATCGATGTGCAGGCTTCGGTCGTTTGTGTCTTCTCAGTTGCGATCGCCTCCTGGGCAACTGCGGGTGATAGTATCGCAGCACCCCTTCGATGCTGTGTGTATGCTTCGTCGTCAACGGCACTTGGTAACGCAACAATACGCTGGGTCAACACTGAATCACCGGTCGCTTGTGGTAGAATCTGATTGCCGCTTGGCTGCCCCTCGTGTGTACTCGCGTCGACGGGAGGCAGCCACACCGGCTCGTGGAGAAGATGTTTCACCACGGTGGCTGTAGGACCAGGTGACCAGCGCAGCGGCAAACGAGATACGACAATCCAGTTGATACACGCTGATCATGCGAGCATCCGATAATCGGACGGCGTCGACCGGGGGCTGGCGTTTTTTTTGTTTTGCCGCCGTCGCTTGGGGGCTGGAACCACTCAACGCTCTCACTAACGCGCCCGCCGTCGAGATGCTGCGGGGCGAGTCAGCGAGTCGGTGTCACGCAGCTTCCGCGTTGCGTCTCGCAGCCAGTTTGGCGCGGCGGAAATGTGTCGCGCTATTTAAACGCGGCCTCGTCCGCCCCCGATGGAATGACGCCCCGCAGGGTGAAACGACAGGTTCACACGGTCGAAACCAATCGTCGGACGGAAATAGCTGCCCATTGCGTGCACCACATGAGAGAAGCGGGCAACCGAGTCAACTGGATATACCGACAAACTGCAAACGCATGCCGACAAACTACCCCGGTCGCGAACGAGAAAACGCCACTTTTTGACACCCAATGACATACCAATCAGCGTGGCTTGGTATTTTCTTTCCGATACACTGACCTCCTCGCTCTCACGATTCCCCCACGACGCGCAATCGCCGGTCAGAAATACGGCCTCATTCTGCATGATCGGTGTTTGGACAGCATGGCAACGTTTCCCGCGCGTTTACTTTTGTTCCTCCATAAGTTAACCCGATGAGGTGTTTTTGGTGGCTTGTGTTCTTTCGAGGTTTTGAGGTTTGATTCTGGTTGAGGTGTTTTACCCGCTTCCACTCGAAAAAACGAAAAGCCACCACCACACCATTGGCATTGATTGCCCCATTGGCTGGTGGCCACGCAGCTCCCATCCCATTGACGACCATGGCGGGCGACGGCAGCAAGAAGAGCCGCAAGGCGTCCTCCAAGGCCCCCAAGGCCGACGCGTTCGGCTCGGCGTGGCCCGCGACCAACCCGAGCTCCGTGCCGCGCTCGTGTCCGACGCACACCAACGCCAAGCTCCAAAAGCTCGTGGCGCCGCATGTCGAGTCGTTCAATTTTTTTCTCACCGAGGGGCTCGACCTCGCGATCGCCGACATCCCCAAGGTGCTCGTGGACGTGCCGCAGCAGCACCAAATGGCGCTGTGGATCGAGAGCGCGCAGATCGGGTTCCCGACCACTGAGAACCAGATCACGGGCGAGCGCAAGCTGCTGCCCAGCGAGTGCCGCCAGCGCGGCGTGTCGTACACGGCGCCGCTCGTGGTCACGCTCGCGCGGTCGTTTGCCGGCTCCAACAACGTCGAGCGCATCCAGCGCGTCGTCGGCGACATTCCGATCATGGTGCGTTCGAAGCGGTGCCACCTCGACGGGCTCTCGCCACCGCAGCTCGTGCAGGCCCGCGAAGAGGCGAACGAGATGGGCGGCTATTTTATCTGTAACGGCAACGAGCGCTGCGTGCGCTTGCTGCAAATGCCGCGTCGCCACCACATCATGGCCGTACGGCGTGGCGCGTTCGCGAACCGCGGCGCGCTTTACACGGAACTCGCAGTGTTTATGAAGTGTGTCAAGCGCGACCAGTCGGCGGTGACGGTCACCATGCACTACCTCGAAGATGGTAACGCGACGATCCGATTCGGCGTGCGCAAGCAAGAGTTTATGATCCCGGTCGGTCTGCTGCTCAAGGCGCTGTACCCGCTCACCGATCGTGAGATCTACGAACGTGTGCTGCGTGGCGAGCACGAGAACACGTACCTGAGCGCTCGTGTCGAGCTGATTCTGCGTGAGGCCAAAAAGTTCTCGATCTACTCGCGCGACGAGGCGCTCGCGTACCTGGGCAAGCACTTTCGCCACGTCATGCCGTACGTGTACGATTCGATGTCGAACGTTGAGGTCGGTGCCAAGATGATCGACGACTACCTGTTCGTGCACATCCCCAAGGGCGAAAAGGGCCGCACGCAGAAGGTTGAGCTCGTCTGTCTCATGCTGCGCAAGCTGTACGCGTTCGCGAAGGGCGACATTCGCGAGGACAACTCGGATTCCGTTATGAACCACGAGCTGCTGCTGCCCGGTCACCTGTACGGTATGATTCTCAAGGAAAAGCTTCAGGAAATGGTCAGCGCCATCCGCGCCAATATCCTCAAGGAGGCCCAGACGTCCAAGAAGTCGCTCGTGATGGACCAGGTGTTCCTTCGCAAGATGTGGGAGCGTACGTCCAACATCGGCCAGGCCATGACCTACTTCCTCAACACAGGTAACCTGCGTTCGTCGAGTGGTCTCGATTTGATGCAGGTCGCGGGCTACACGATCGTTGCCGAAAAGCTCAACTACTACCGTTACTTCTCGCACTTTCGTTCGGTGCATCGTGGTCAGTTCTTCACGGAGATGAAGACCACTGCCGTGCGTAAGCTTCTGCCCGACTCGTGGGGCTTCCTGTGTCCCGTTCACACGCCCGATGGCTCGCCGTGTGGTCTGCTGAACCACTTGGCCGTAGAGTGTGAGCTTGTGTGCTACCCGCCCCACAACGCCGACGACTACATTGGTGAAGAACTCAAGCTCGCGCGCTTCTTGACCTCGCTTGGCATGATTCCTACCAGCGGTTACGCTGACGGAGCATTGGTCGTGCCGTACCACTACTTGCCAGTCATGCTCAATGGCAAGGTCCTCGGTGGCGCGCCTCTGGAAGTGTGCAAGCGACTGTCGGAAGTGCTCCGCAAGATCAAGTCGGCGTCATCGGCCGCAGAGCGCAAAGAGAACGGTATCGTTGAGAACCTGGAAGTGTGTCTGATCGAGCCGACGCTTGGAGGCTGCTTCCCCGGTCTGTTCTTGTCGGCGGATGCTGCGCGTATGTCTCGCCCTGTCAAGCAGATGGACACGGACCGTGTTGAATGGATTGGCCCGATGGAGCAGGTCTTCATGGACATTGCTGTGACCAAGAACGACGTTCGTCCCGCGACGACCCACATGGAGATCAAGCCGACCAACATGCTCTCGCTTGTGGCCTCGCTCACGCCATTCTCCGACTACAACCAGTCGCCGCGTAACATGTACCAGTGCCAGATGGCCAAGCAGACCATGGGTACGCCCGCCCATTCGATTGTCCACCGCACGGACAACAAAATGTACCGCATCCAGTCCCCACAGGTTCCGATCGTGCAGAACGAGCGCCTGCGTGAGTACCAGTTGGACGAGTATCCGCTGGGCACGAACGCTGTCGTCGCTGTGATTTCGTACACGGGATACGACATGGAAGATGCCATGATTCTGAACAAGTCGGCCTACGAACGTGGCTTTGCGCACGCGTCTGTATACAAGCAGATCCTCGTCGATATCGGCGCGGACGGCAAGCAGGGCAGCCGCACATCGAAGAAGTACTTTTCCAACGTCAAGCCCAACGGTAGCGGTGACGAGTTTTGCACGGCTAAGCTGGACCGTGACGGTTTCCCGCACATTGGTCAAGTCGTGAACCAGGGTGACCCGTTGGCGTGCTGGATCGACGAGACCACGGGCGAGCACCATTTCCAGAAGCACAAGGAAAGTGAACCGGCGATTATTGAGCAGATCTCGATGGTCGGTGGTGCCACGCAGGCGTCGGAGCACACGCGCGCGAGCGTCAAGCTGCGATTTTGCCGTAACCCGACGATTGGTGACAAGTTTTCGTCGCGTCACGGTCAGAAGGGTGTCATGAGTATCCTGTGGCCGCAGGAGAACATGCCGTTCGCGGAGTCGGGCATGTCGCCCGATATTATCATCAACCCGCACGCGTTCCCGTCGCGAATGACGATTGGTATGCTTATCGAGTCGATGGCGGCCAAGACCGGCGCGCTCAAGGGCAAGTACATGGACTCGACGCCGTTCCAGTTCAGCGAGAAGGACCGCGTGATTGACTACTTTGGCGAGCAGCTGCGTGAGCACGGCTACAACTACATGGGCTCCGAGCCCCTGTACAGCGGTATCTCGGGCACGGTCATGCACGCCGACATCTACATGGGCGTCGTGTACTACCAGCGTCTGCGTCACATGGTCAGCGACAAGTCGCAGGTGCGTGCGACGGGCAAGATGAACTCACTCACGCGCCAGCCAGTCAAGGGCCGTAAGAAGGGTGGCGGAATCCGTTTCGGCGAGATGGAGCGCGACTCGCTGTTGGCCCACGGCTGTGCGTTCTTGCTGCAAGACCGTCTCATGAACTGTTCCGACAAGCACATTGCGACGGTGTGCACGAACTGCGGGTCGCTGCTGTCGAACGCTACGCAGCGCGCGACGGTAGAGACGGCCGGCCAGGGCGACCTCGCGATTGCCATGAAGAGCAAGACGCAGTGGTTCTGCACGGTCTGCCAGAGCGGCGAGAGCTGCCAGGCCGTGGCCATGCCTTACGTGTTCCGATACCTCGCGAACGAGCTGGCAGCCATGAACATCAAGATGAGCCTCAGCCTCAAGAGCTGTTAGAGATCCAACCACCAAGCGAATAGATGTATCTTTCTTCTGAGCTTTGTCACATGCACTGGAAGTCGGCTAAGATGCCATTCTCAACTTGGATCGATTGGCCATTCGCATCGTGTGTGGCTGCAGGGTCTCACGAGCCATGTCTCAGGGGTATTTTTGTCCAGAACTCCAAAGAGATCACCTGCCCCACAGGGCTACAAGCTTCTGCTGGTGTTAATTGTCGAGGCTTCCGGTTAGTCAAATTGAACTAGTCAGACGAGTGAGCTCGATAGGTGTTCTTATCGGGGGTATTTCGGCACTGGTAGGGAGCCCCAGAAATACAGGAGCGCACCCGGCATAGATCGTAGCTCAACCAAAACTCGCGATCGCCCACAGAGTCGAAGCGGCCCCGCCCACGTCGCCACGCCAGAAGTTCGGGCCATCCCTCGCTGGGCATCGAAAGCCGATTGCCAGCACTTGCTCTCTCGTACGCTGTGGCCGACATGCTCCCACGCCACTCACAGCTCAAGACATCCGCATGGCAGGCTCACCGCGGCCGCGTGTGTATCGCTGTGTTGCTGACCGCGTTTCTCGCGCTCCACGTGGGCACGTCGTTGCTACTCATGGTGTCTGTCGACGAATCAAAAGCTCTACGGTTCTACGCGCAGCCGACGTCGCCAGAGCCCGTCGATACAGTGGTGGTACCACGCGATCGCGGGGTGATCATCTCGCTGCATGACAAGAACGTACCCCTCGGTCTCTCGCTGATCAGCGACTTGCGGTGTCTCGGGAACAACGAGCTGATCCAGATCTACCACTGCTTCCCCGACGAACTATCAGAGACTTCCCGCGAGCTACTGCAGACGCACGACTCGCGGCTCGAGATTATCGACGTGTGCACTTACTATGTCGAACGGAAGATGCTGACAGAGGAGACGGCGCGAACCTTCCAGAGCTACTGGCTCAAGCCGCTCGCTCTGTACCACACGAATCTCCGTGAGGTGCTCGTGCTCGATGCCGATGTATTCCCGATGCGTGACCCGGCCGTGCTTCGGTCTCTGCCAGGGTATGAGCGCACGGGAACCACGTTCTTTTTCGATCGCGTCGTGCCTGGCGTCAGGTTTCTCAATCTGGACATGCCGGACTCGGGCGGCGTCCAGCTTCTGCGTCGATGGGTCGAGACATTCAACTACACGGCCTTCAATCTCACTGGACCCGCGCCGTCCAAGCAGTTACTCGACTCGCTGGCGTTCAATCGCTCGACGTGCCACGAGATGGACTCGTCCATGGTCGCGATCGACAAGTCCCGCGCCGGCAAAGCCATGGCCGTGCTGTGGCTGCTCATCACACAGAGCCGCTTCGAGTTCAAATTCTCGTGGGGCGACAAAGAAGCGTTCTGGCTCGCGTACGAGTTTGCGCACGTCGACTACTTCTTCTCGCCATGGGGCGCGAGCGTCGTGTCGTCCTCGACGAACCAAGATATGGAGACGCACCCGGACACGCTCTGTGGCAGCATCGCCCACTATCTCCCCGTTCGAGACCCCGTACCAGAGCTTCTCTACGTGAACGGGAAGGCACTAGTCGATCCGTTCCCTCAGGGCGTCAAGGCCGCGCAGACAGCGGCCGCGAACCTGCTCTTCAACTTGAACCCCACGCACGTCACGCCGCGTCACGTCCGCCACGCGAAGAGTTCGTCCTCGACAGCCAAACACATTTTCCACTGCCTCGTGGACTTGGGCTCGACGCCGCTGCCGCCGTCGTTTGCGAGGCTGCTGCTTCGGAAACGCACGGTGTACATGGGCGTGCAGCTCGGCATCGTCGCCCCGCTGCACCAATGTGATCTCTTCGCCTGAGCTGCAAGCGATCCTCGACTTGATTGGATAAAATACAAATTGAGATATATTTTAGCCAATCTACTACTGCCATTCAGTTTGATGAGCTCCTTTTTTTTTCGTCGAAAGATCCCGACGACGCCGAAAGACGATGGCGACGACGATCGCGTTTGTCGACTGCTCCGCGGGCGTCGCGGGCGACATGCTGCTGGGCGCGCTCATCGACGCGGTACGTTCGCGACACGTAGTGTCAAAAATGCGGGGTTGGTCTCATTTTCCTGCGACGTGTGACAGGGTGCGTCCGTGGACGCGATCAAGCGCGCGCTCGCGTCGCTGCCGGGCATCGCCGGCGAGTGGGATCTGCAGACCACGCGAGCGTGGAAGGGGCCTGGACGGATCGCCGGCACGAAAGTGGCCGTGCTGTCCAAGTACGGCCACCGCAGTGCACCGGTGCCAGGTGCGAGTGCGGACCACGACCATAACCATGATCATGACCATAGCCACCGTCATGACCATAACCACGACCATAGTCATGACCATGACCACGGCCACAGCCATAGCCATGACCATGGCCACGACCACACGCACGGAGACGGTGAGTCAATGCGGAATCTCATGGACATCACGTCGATGATCGAGGCGAGCACGCTTTCGCCGTGGGCCAAAGCCAAGAGTATCGCGGCCTTCACGCTGCTGGCGGAGGCCGAGGCGCACACGCACGGCACGTCGTTGGACGAAATCCACTTTCATGAAGTGGGGGCGATCGACAGCATCATCGACACGGTCGGCTCCATCGTCGCGATGGACCTGCTCGGCGTGCGCGAAGTGCATGCGTCGTATCTTCCATTCTCATCTGGAACTGTCAACTGTGCTCACGGGCTGCTACCCGTCCCACCACCGGCGACGTTCCGGTTGATGATTGGCGTGCCCGTGTGCCCAGCGCCAAAAGGTGCGAAGGGCGAGCTCGTCACGCCCACGGGGATCAGTCTCATCAAGGCATTGGCGACAGCCTATGGTGAGCCACCAGCGTTTATCCCCACCCACACGGGTGTCGGCGCAGGCACGAAGGAGTTTTCAGGGCATGCAAATATCGTACGTGTTTCTATTGGACAGAAGATTGAAGCTGCCTGTACCAATATCACGGCTCCTATGTTGGCATCGACGCGTGAGCGAGTTGTCGTGCTCGAGACCAATATCGACGATCTCAACCCGCAGGTGCTGGGCTACGTGCAGGAGCTGCTACTTGAGAACTACCACGCACTGGATGTCTGGACGGCCCCGATCCAGATGAAGAAGAGCCGTCCTGGGACATTGCTCAGCGTGCTGTGCAAAGAAGAGCACGAAGCCACGATCACATCTGCTCTCTTTCGTGAGACCACGACGCTGGGTGTGCGCAGGTGGGATGCATGCTTGTTGTTGAGACTGATCAAACGGACATGAGGCTGACGAAGCGAATGTGACAGGAAAGAGATTGAACGTTCTGCCTTGGACCGGCGATTCGTGTCGGTTGCGCATGGCGAGCACACTGTTCAGGTCAAGATCGGCTTGCTTGGGGGCCGCGTGGTGAACATTCATCCCGAATACGAAGATTGCAAGGTACCGCTGAGATGAGACCTGCAGTTACAGCTAGGGCAACTACAAAAGAACTGACGCGTGGTTGTAGGTGATCGCGCGAGCGCAGGATTCTCCACTTATCGAAATCATGAAGGCAGTGGAACATCTCGTCGTCAAGCAGCTCGATGCGGCAGAGCAAGCAGCTCCCGCGACCGTCGCGTAGAAGATTTATCACGGCTAACAACGTGTAACGTCTATTCACGGTGTACGCGATGGCGAATACAATGACGCTGCGGCTCGCTGGCCACAACAGTGGTGATCCTGACCACATCTTCTTCAAGCATTTATCTCTTGATCTGTTCCCAGGCCTTGCTCGGCGCGTGGCCGGCGATTGCAACAAGTGCCTGGCCAACCCGCGTGGGCACGAACGCGCGAAGCAAGAACGCCCAAAACTGGTTCAAGTACGCGTCGTAGGCCACTTCCTTGGCGTTGAACAGCGCGTCGATCGCGAACGCGGCCGCGTCCTTTGGGTGGACGACCCACGGGTGGTACTCCGCGGTTGTCAACGCCTTTTGGTTCACGGTCGGGTCGTTCATGTTGACCTCCAACGCACCGACGAGAAAGCTTGTGACCGTCACACCCGTTGAGCGCAGCTCGTAGTTGATCGCCTGGCTGAAACTCGTGACAAACGCTTTCGATGCGCCAAAAATCGCGGCCGTCGGCGTGCTCGCGACTGAGCCCAGCGTCGAGATGTTGAGCACGCGACCAACGCCACGCTTGGCCATGCCCTCAACAATGGCGTGCGTGACGCGCACCATCGCATTGATGTTCACCTGCAGCATGCCTTCGAGGTCATCGGCTGGAATCTCGTGGAACGGCTTGGCCCCAGCGTCGGCAGCGGCATTCACGAGAATGTCGACCGTGAAATTCTTCTCCTTGAGGTACTCGAGCAGCTTCTGCACACCGGCCGCCGTGGACAAGTCACCCACGCAAAACTCGACATCAATCGGCTTGTTCACAAACTCCATCTCGGCACGCATGCGCTCGAGGATCGGCTCATGGCGACCGACCAGCACGAGCGAGTACTTTTTCTCGGCGAGCGCGTACGCGATCTCACGGCCGAGCCCGGCGGTCGCGCCCGTGACGAGCGCGAACCGCTTGGGCTGCGGCGACACGGGCTGGAACTTCCACAAGTGGTACCGCGAGAGCACGACGTCAAGGCTCGCGGCCAAGAAGAACGCAAACAGCGACCAGCGCAGCGCCGAGACCACGCGCGCTTGCTGCACGTACGACAGCGCGAGCACGAGCACGCCCGAGAGATGAGCGCCGACGTGCCAGGAGATACCGGGCATGTACTCTCGCTTCTTGCGAGCCATGGTGACGTAGACAGTTTCGCAATGCGCGGTCCGTACAGTAGGAACGAAGGAAGCACGCGCGTGGCAATGCTGCGTCTCGCTGACTCCTTCTCCAAGGAGATGGAAGCTGCTCGGGTTACGGTCGTCGCGCCGTGGTCTGTTTTTCAGCCAATCGAATCCATCTCCTTCCGGTGACTCGTCACATCTTGCGTAACCGGGTCGGGATCAGATCCCAAGTAAACCAATCACCAGCGGTGGTCGAACTTTTACTGAGAGATCAGTGGCCAAAAAGTGGAGGTTTCCCCAGCAGTTATCACTGAGTGGTGGCTGGTGACTGGCTGATCGCTTCAAAGAGGGGACGGCCAGCGGCTCTGCTCAGCGTCGCGGTTGGCGTCAACAGCTCCAGCAGCATCCCAGCGCACTGATCCTTCGCGTGGGGTCCTGCGCTAATTAAAGCCGGCCTATCCGTCGATTGAAAGGCCCGGTCAGTTCGTCGGCTATTTATTGCCACTGCCTACGCGACTCTCTGCGTCCCACCCTCCTAAGGTCGACTCTCGTGGCTCGAGCTAGCGTCTGCTTCCGACAGGATCTCGTGCTTTGTGCTTTCGTTTTTTCTCTACTTTCATTTCCACCCACGCCCACGCAAAACGCCTCTCACGATGACGCGAAGCGCCAAGCACAAGGCCAACAAGCCAAGTTCAGCAAAGCCCACGCCCGCGACGGTCAAGGAGATGCCGCGAGCGACACAGACGGCAATTACCAATGTGGACGACCCGCAAGAAGAAGCGCCGCTGCTCGTGCTCCACATGATCCGTATCCTCGCACTGTACCTCTACGTTTTGCTTGCACGCAACCCACAACACGACGCGATCCACTTGAGCGAGATCTTCTTCCCGGAGACCAAAACCGTGGAACTGTTCGTTGAATCAACCGCCACCAAGATTGAGCAGCAAGTCCATGCAGCGCTGCTCGCATGCGTGCAAGGCGAGATCGACAGCAATCAATTTGATGGGTTGATCCAGGAGAAGACCGTCTTTGCCGTCATTAAGCGCATCTTCCGGCAGCAAAAAGTGAAAGTGGCGACGCAATTCCGCCTGCTTGTACGGCTTCTGAACAACTACCTCGCGCAGCTCGCCCCCGCGCCAATCGTGCGATGCGAATCGATGGGCATGCTCGCCTCGACACTCGAATATCTCGCTCGCGGGAACGCTATGCAGAACAAGACAGAACCCGTTGCCGTATCCTTATTGTACCCGCTCGTGAACGCCATTGACTCGCTCAGCATTGAACAACGCGAGTGTCTCGATGCGCTCACGACGCTCTGGCGGTGCCTTGAGACTTGTGACACCTCCAAAATGGTTTGTAACTGTCGATGTGATTCGTACTAAAGGAGGCTGACAAGGTGATGATAATTGTGTAGCTGCTCGACCGCATTGTCGACTTCCATCACAAAGTGATCTTCTACCTTGAGCCAGGCAATACCTCCAAGATTGCATCACCAACAGCTACAGGGGATGCTCTCGGCGCGTGCTTTGTGCGCACGCTCGTGCGGCATGCAAATCACATCTTTCGCCACGACCTTGATGTACTTCACTTCTTGGATGCAATTATGGATCGTCGTCATACTGATCGTGTTTCCTTTTTGTCATCAGTTCACGGACCCTCAAGATTTGTTGAGCAGTGACTCTGAAACCGAGGACGATGCTTCTTTAAGCTTGCTTCCTCCCCTGCTGACGCCCTCAACACCACGGTCGAAGAAACAAAGCCCTTTAACGTTCTCACCAAAGGCGACGAAGGCGAAGTCGGTTGCTCCCCCTGAAGTGACTGCCGTTGTCAAGCAGGTGGTTGAGTGTGAGCCAGCCGTGGTCGTGATCGATGCCAACGAACCGATGCCGGCCAACATGATGCGTGTGGGTATCGCTGCGGCCGCCGGTACGCTCGCTGCTGCGCTTTGCGTAATCTTCACGTGAATTGTTTGAGCATTTGGTCGACCGCGATCATCACCTTGTTCTTCAGCGCTCCACTTCTATCTTCTGCTTGAACAGAGAAAAACCTATTGGAAAATGGAGAAAAATCATCACGCACCATTGCAAAACGGGTCTCTTCAGATTTGTACAGATTGGGATACACGATGCTGTGGTTTTGTCACAAATGGTATGCTTTTCGCGCGACAGTCCACAGACTGACGAAGGATCGATGGGTGACGTCGATGGCTGTGACCACGCACTCGTGTGGGTGGTCACAGGCGATCGTTATGCTGACCACCACGCTAAGCAGCACGGATACGATCGGGAAGGCTCCATACAAAAGCACCGCGCGTCGCTTGACCTTGGTCGGTTGCTTGGGATCATCTTCACTGAGCGACTGGTTCAATAGATACAGTACCAACGAATTGAAGCCATAAAGAACAAGCAGCACTGGCAGTCGGAAGAGCATGTTCATCCACTCAGTGCGAATGTGGTACAGACCAGCCGCGATCACCACGGGTAGAGCAGTTGTGAGCAAGTTGAGCTGCGCTATGATGTAGAAGACCAGACCGCCGCTTAGAAACAACACGGCGACCTTGAAGCCGTACTCCATACGGCATTGAAGCAAGGAGAGAGAATTCATCGGCCACCACGGCGATGACACCACGGACGAAAAGCCGAGCATGGACCGCGATGAGGCTGACGATGCCTGGATGGAGCACGTAGGTTTGAGCAAATCAAAATGGCGGGTGAGGCTATCGAAAAATACGATTGCCATGACCAGCAGCACAATCAAAACGTCGAGTTTCGTGATCATCCAGACGAACCGCTTCCGGTCTTCTTTGGTTTGCTTGATGAAAGCGTCGTACTCTTCTTGTTCGCGACGCTGCCGCTCTCGCTCCTGTTGCTCGCGTTCGAGCGTGCGCTGGAGCTCCATTTTCTCGACAAGTAGGTGCTGCTTCATGCGGAACTTGGCGACAATTCGCTCGCGCTTTTCTCTCTCCTTCTGCGCGTGACGTCGGCGCCGATCTTCCATTTTCATGATATCCCCTTTGCGGAACTCATCGAACACGCTCCGTAGCGTTGTTGTGAGCATGAGCATGTTGGACCGACTCGAATAGATTTCAGCGGCTGTGAGCACTGCGGCTTTCGGATCTGCACCGAGTGACACCAGACTTGCTTTCAGTGACTCTACACTCTGCATCGCGTCGCGACTCGAGTTCATCAGACAAAATGATTCTCGCTTGGCTTCCTCGAGCATGTACTGCGCGCGCTTGACTTCGTCCAAGTGGGTCATTTCCATCTCATCGGCACGATCAACCCAGCTCTCGAGTGTTCGCGTCCAGCTGCTGTCGAGACGCGTGGTCATTGTCGTCGTCGTAGAGGTTGTCGTGGTTGTCGCAGGAGCTGATGGAGGTGGCGGAGTAGCTTGAGGCGTCTTGCCCCACCACTTTTTGTCCTCCTTCTTCACCTCAATAACCTTCTCTTCCTTCTTCACTTGCACCTCGACATCCAATGGCGTTACACGAGTCTCCGTCGTCAGCTTGGCAAACGCTTGTTCCAGGCCTGTTTGCACCTGGTGCTGTTGATTGAGTTCGTCAAACGACCGGAGAAAGAACCCGAACTCGTCTTTACCTTCGAGAGGATTTCGTAGCTTGAGCGGACTGGATAGTTGCGCAGCATCTGTACTGAACCTCTTCTCCTGGGTCGGCGTCTGACGCAGCGCTGCCACCAGCAGCACGAGCTTTGCTGGGTCAACAGCTTCGCCCTCGACATGGCGTCGCTCGAGGGCGTCCATGACGCGCTGATGAAGGCCCTGGATCGTTGTATGCCGCTGCCGCAGTGCGAGCATGCGCTTCTTGAGCTCATCCAATGATCGCGACATGTCGATGTGGCGCTTCCAGCGACGTGGCACCCGGAGTACAGTCATTTCCACGGCGATCGACTCGCCATGACACTGCAGCGACTCGATCGCACTGAGAATGTTGAAAAATGTCATAGGCTGGTCACTCACTGGCGCGTCGTCGGTCGGTGGCGCGGGCGGGAGCCCATGGATCGTGAGCGAGGCTTCGTCAAACGCGATCTCCGCGGTGGTCTCTAGCAGCGTGTCCACGACTTCGAGAAACTGCACGAGCCGCACGTGGGACGCGGCGAGCGGCCGCAGCGCGAGCGGCATCGTCTGCGCGCTCTTCTGCACGACCATTTCCACCTCTCGAGCCGACGCCGAGCGA
>JAADVY010000219.1:0-23427 GCA_023336035.1 Pythium plurisporium
CGGTGTTGGTCGCGACGAGTATGAGTATGCGGACGGTTTCGATGGCGAGGATGGCGATGCGGTGGCGGATTCCCAGTCTGTGTCGGCTGCGGATCGTCGTTTGTCTGGGTTGGTCGATGAGGAAAGGGAAGTTCTACGTGCGGTTTGTGGTGATGGGGCAGCAGAGCGATCGTCGGGACTAAGGATGATGAAACTGTTCGGGAACAGATCGAACGAAGTTGATGATGGTGCCGCTGATGACAAAATTGGTTTTGAATCATACGATCATCTATCATCAGGTGAACGTGCCCGAAACGCTGTTCAACAGCGGAAGTTGACTGGACGACCAACTGACTTGATCGTGAGTCAGCAAGATGTGGTACAATCGGATCATTTATCTCGTCGGTCAGCCGACACTGTTGACGAAGGTGATGATGGCGACAATGGTCACCAGGTGGTCCAAGATTCGCATAATCGCTTGCCAAGTCAAAATCTTGCCAAACAAGGGCATAACACATCTGACGGAGACGAATTTGATAGCGAGCGACGTCAATCCTCACGAGTTTTAGTCGGAAGAGATGACAATACACACCAACACAGTTCTCAGTACCAGGACACGTCGTTCTTCACCCAGCGTCACGCCGGACAAGCTCTTCGAAAACTCTTTCCAGACTCGAGTCGAAATCGTACGAGCGTTTCCGCTGCGAACATCGTAATTGAGGACGAAGAAGGCGATCCCAAAGCCAATCAGTCGTGTGTTACGAAGGATGAACCCATGCCGAAGCGAAAACTCTCAGGAAGACAAACATCCCGAATTACTCACACCCAGCCAGCCACAGCAAAGCGAGGTCTTACATCTTCTACCCTCGATACCCTCCACGAAGACGACGAAGAAAACGACGAAGAAGACGACGCGGAAGAGAATGAAGATCTTTTCGAGACAGTCAAGACCAACACATTCGAGCATGATCGACTGAGTGATCGGCATGCTCTGCCTCATCGCGCTCGGATTTCAGTCTCCAGTGGGTTCGTTGAGATTACGAACCCCAGTAATCATCACAAGAAAGAGCACGGGGAACGTAAACGCCATGTTAACGTTGAAGACCAGACAATGACTCAGTTTAAAGAGCATTCTGCTGCTCGCCAATACCGTGTATCCGCTCGGGAAGCCTCACCAAGCGGGCAGGATCGTGATATCAGTGAAGTGCGCGCGACGAAGAGTCGAGCTGTCTCCTTCAAAGACAACCGCACAGAACAAGAACATCGATACAGCAAGCACAACCGCACTGAATATGACGAGGAGCCAACAACAAGTGGATCATCGTCATGGCACAGTAACTCAGGACCTATCGACGATCGCCAACAATTTGGCGCAATGGGACGGAGTCGTGAGGATAGTAGCCGCAGCGTCCCTGGGCATCGCACCGACGACTTTTTCGCCGATCGTGATATCCAGAATGCGACCGATCCCGCTGTACGAAGTTTGTCGACAAATGTGCGTTCATCGCGCCAAACTTATTCATGCATCGAGCCTCTCAGTTCCGATTTGCGTTCATCAAGAAGACAGCGTAAGGCATCCGGCGAGGTTGTCGTTGGGCATCTTCAGCTCAACGAAGCCGTCCCTGAACGCTCAACACAGTCTACTGCAGATGGTCATAGCCGCGTCAAGCGAACATTGAGAGACCAAAGCGAGGATCCAGTCACCCCGATGGCAGACGCTGCGGCGCTGTTTGCGGAGGGATTGTCGTCATTTATGCAAGTGCCAAATGAAGCGCAACCAGTTACAAGCAAGTACATGCGAAACACCAACGAGCCTATGAGAGCTGGTACCGATGACAAGATTCGTGATGACGATGCTGGTGAGGCTCAGCTTGAGTCTGCCAGGACGCGTACGCACCGATCATCGCGCGTCGCTGCGGAACAACAGCGTGATCATCGAGTGCATGGCTCTGACACTCCATTCGCAAATGTCGACGAACAATCAAGATCCGAGGCTCAGCCCAAGCGCAAACTAACTGGACGACCAGGAGAAATGGTATCGTGTTGGGGGAACAAGGCTGCGTCGCGAGCTTCGGAGGGCTTACGCGCTAGACGACTGAGTACTCTTGACGAAATCATTGACGAAGGCGAGCGCGAGGAAGATGTATCACACCACATCTCGCAGAAAATTTCTCAGCAACAGACCCCGTCTACTCATACCACACGAGATGACGGTGTTCATCACCCTGGCGACATCGGCGGATTGCATCAAGTGGAAATGACAACGCGCGGTTCGACTCATCCGTCTGCGTCGTCTGGAGCCACACTATATGCTGAAGGGCTATCATCTTTTGCGGACGAGTTTCATGAACGTCAATCAGCTGCACAAAGTTCGAGATCGGTAAGGTCTCGCACCAAGAGCGTGAGAGCAGCTGACAGCAATGTTGATGACGTCAAGCTGCCTCGGAATGGAATCCACGACACATCGTTTTTGACCGACCAAGAAACCAGCCTGCCATCGTCTCGTCCAGCAACCTGTGATAGTCGACCAGTGCCCGTTCGCGAACAACTAGATCACAACTCAGGAGATGAACCGGTTGGAAAGTTGTTCAAGGAAGGTTTCGCATCCTTTGTTGTGGAGACGGGCACCCCTGTGCGACATAAGCGATCGGACAGCGTGCGCCAGTCGAGGGATGGCCGACGGATCGTTGACTGGAACGAGCATCAATTGGTCTCTGAGTCGCGGGAACAACGCGAGCGGCAAGTCAAACGAGACCTACAATCTCATAAAAAGACAACTTCGTTGTCCACATGGCACGAGGCGAGTGAAAAGCAGAGCAGAAGCAGTCGCACAGACGATCAAGACGAAAATCTTGTGAGCCAATTTGTGGACCATCGAGTATCTCGAACAGGCGCTCGCGATGCTCAGAAGCCGAGAGAATCGATGAGTCGTACCCGAGTCGACCACGTTGCCGATGACTTTGAGTATGCAGAGCAACGAGAGTTTTCTTTTCGCCGTGGGGAGAGTGTGCAAGTCTCACAGCGATCAGCGGGACAGAGATCCAATCAAGCGGACGACCATCATCACCGAATGTCAAGCAGATCAGACGAGTCTGAGGTGGATCTGCGCGTTCATCCCAAGCAGCCGTTTGTGCATTCGGCAAAAGAGAGCACCGTCCGTCGAGCGCATGGTAGCAACCAGACTGATCACCGACGTGAACGCATTGAGCTACCACCTGCTCCTCACCCGACCATGACTGGTGCTACTGGCCGTGACTACCAAAAATTCCGCAAAGCGTCAACGCATGGAGATATCGTGTGGCCACCCGGCATGGAGGAGGAAGCCAAGCGTGTTCCCGTGTACACTGGCAAGGATAGACACCCGCTCGTCCCGCCCGGCATGGAGCATTTGGTGTCGGATAATCAACTGGTCGAGTACTGGACGTGGCTCCACTGGTACTCGTGCTGGCAATTGTACTACTTGCAGACGTCGTCCTCGCAACGAAAGAAGCGCGCGATGCAATCGGCGGCAGAGATGGAGAAGAAGTCGTTGGGTGAGCCCGTCGATGGATCGTCACGACGAGGCGTGACGGCCAACTGGTATGTGAGTCTTTCGGATGCAAAGCGGAAGTAAACTCTTTACCGTTTGGTTTCATTCACGAAATGGATCATCGCAGTCGAGGTAGCAGGGAGTAAGGGTGTGTGGAACAAAATAGAGGAGTATGGAGCATTGTATTTGCTACTATTTGCTAGCACCATCAAGTACGTCGCTCGCTGCGGGGTCAGGTGGCTTGACAGATACCGCAGCGTCGTTTTCCATCGCAGCAGAGGGATGAATGGACGGCATCGCGAGCCCATTGGAAACCACGAGCGGGTCCTGGAGACCCAAGATCCTTTCGATAACTGGTGCAAAGTTCAGAAGCACACTCTGCATACAACACAGGAATGGATAAGCTGCCAACGACTGTTCGCACCTCGCGATTCAGCAAATTCTTACCGCACAGAAGATCAAGTTGTTATCGATCTTGAGTTGGATTTCGCTCTCGGTTCGGAGAAGGTTCGCGAGCTCGTCGGCATTGTCTTTCTTGACAGCGACCAGCTGTGAGCCGAGCTTGTTGAGCTGGCTCAAGTCCTCGAGGACCTCGTTCAGGACCTTGGCGACGAGAATGAAATGATTCAGGAACTGGAGCTCCACGCTGGAGATCGTCGGACGTGGGGGTTCCTTGGGTATTTTAGTCATGGAGGCGATGCCGCGACGAGCCACAAGCGCGGGACTGGAAGTTGCTGGGATTGATGGCGTCGAGGCAATCGGGGCGTTGAGTCCCGGGATCACCGGATCATCCGTTAGACCCGAGAGCGACATCAGCGCTGGCTCCCGCAGCTCTGTGTCTTTGTCTTTGATCGGAGCGGGCGGAGCTACTTCTCGCGAGGCTGTAGTAGCTTGCTCCTTGGGCTCAACCACCGTGTTCAGGTCTCGTCGACGACGCTTGTCGCGGAGATGCACTTCATAGCAGACGTAAAACTGACCACCGACAAGTGTGAGGGGCATGGCCGTGTAACACGCCGACACGATCATCCATAAAATGTCGAAGAACCGACCCAATGCGGTGCGTGGTCGCATGTCGCCGTAACCAACGGTCGTCATGGTGACAATTGAGAACCAAGTCGAGCGCAACATGTCTGTGATCTGTGTGAGGTGGTTGTTTTGTACTTGAAGCCGCTTTCCTGGAGGAAAGCCGCTGACGATCGATGGCGTCAAGAGCTCTTTACCCCAGTAGACACACGGTTTGCCAACAAAGCACTCAGTTCCACGCTCGAGTTCGTAGAAAATCGCGCCAGCCATGATCGAACCGATGAAAAGAAAAAACACCTACAAGCCACACAAATAATTGAGGTCAAATCGTACCGAGTTGTTCGCTGCTCGCAGGAGCACAGCTTACGGGAATCATAAGACGCTTGAAGACCAGGCGGCCAGTGCGAGCGAGTACCTCCGAGCCGCTGATGTGGGGGCCCAATTTGAGTACGCGGAACGTTTTGAAGACTCGAATCACGGCGAAGAATGATGGTGCAGTCGGCACAACCGCGTACATTGGCATGGTACCGGAACTAATCTCTGCGACCTCGACGTAAAATGGGAAAAGCGCAATCAAGTCGATGACGAAGATCAAGTCACGGTACACCCTCTTAGGTTCTGGATGGACAATCACGCGCAAGATCATTTCGGCTGTAAAGACGATACCAAAAAAGAACTCGAAGCCGATCCATTTCCCTTCCATGTCGATCCACAGCGTCACAGGCGGCTTGCACAATCGATTGTTGCAGATGCGCTGGATGCCTTTGCGGCCAAACGCTTGGGCGCACGTGCCCAAAAAGAGATCGGAACCAAAGTTGTATGCTTTCCCATAGCAAGTCGCATCTTCGGCGCTTTCGTGGCAGCCAAAATCCACGGGTGTGGATGTGGGTGTTCCATTTGACTGTAAGACAAAACAGCCCGGCTGATCTGCAAACCCGGGCGACAACGTGTGGCAAAAATCCGCCAACGATCGGCGGCATAGTGACGTGTGGATGCCAGTCGCCTGAAGCTCTGGTGTCGTCTGTGCGTAGAAGAGTGCGATACTGAGAATGACGAGGTAGAGCCGAATTCGGTTGACGATTTTGGCTCGTCGAGAGAAGTCGTTGTGTTCCAATAAATCCCACGTTCTCGAGCGCCAGGTCGCTGGTCCGAGGTGCGCGAATCGTTCACGGCGTGATCCAGTGACCGAGCTGAGAGCGCGGCGCGCGCGGCCGAAAACACCACTCGCTGTCTTGACAAAGCTGGCGTCCCGACGATTTATCGATCGTGTAGCACTGGCCAATCGCGGATTGACCGAGGGCTTGGGTTGATTCATTACAGGCAGCAGATCATGAACTTCTGCACTGATCTTCTTGTGCATTTTCAGCGTTGCCATGATATTTTCCAGCACCTGGACGATTGTATCATTGCGAACCTTGACGCGCTGCAGCTGTGACATCGTTGCCTTGTCGTCGGAAGCATCCCCACCAGATGCAACAAGCGCTGACGATTGTGGTGACGCTGATGAGGATGACGATTTCACGCACGATTCGTCAAACATCACCCGGACTAGCTCAGTTATCTCGCCGATTTTCTGCGACAGGCCGTAGAAACGATCACAGATTTGGTAGCTAGCAGTGTACACTGTAGCGGACTCCAGCGGTTGCAACGTGTCATCAACTTGGTCTCGCTTTAAAATCGTCTCCCGCGCTTCTTGTAAAGTGCGAACATCTTTCTCGGCACTAGATCCAGCCACCGTTGCAACCTGGGACAGAAATGTCGATCCTGACAGCTGGCTTGATTGAGATGCCTCGCGCTTCTTCTGCTCGTATTCACGCCATGCGTGATCGTACCGAATACCGACGATTGCCAAAGGCATTGCCAAGTATAACGACCCAAAGATCATGACAAGAATCGAGAGTACAACGGATGCGCCGTTGTGAAGGGAAGGAACTTGGCTGCCATAGCCCACGGTAGCGACACTGTCGAGGGAGACCAAACCGTCAGCAGGGAAAGTGCTCGCACCATCATGAGCGACGGAGAACGTACGTAACCATGACGAAGTATCCAGCATTGAAAATGTCCGTAAACGTACAGGTCTTCAGATCATAGCACGGCTCCGCGTAGAATATTGCCGTCGCGAACACCATCACGACCGTGATGAGGAAGAAAAGCTACAGTAGGCAGTATGGTTTATCAGACGGAGTGAGGCGCGAGATAAACAGTGATCACGTACCGTGATTTTGAGAGGAGCAATCGAAGCTTTTGTGGCCTTAAACATGATCTTGGAGCCGACGTACACACGCGTCATTTGAATGATGCGGAAGAGACGAGCAACTCGTAAGTAATTGATCGACGCCCTCACTTGGATCGAGTTGAAGGAGGGATCGTTCTTGTTCAGTACATAGAACCCTTGATAAATGAGCGGTGGGATCCAGGCTATGAAGTTGATCCAAGTATACTTGTCCCTCCAGTAGGCCTTTTGACTTGGCGCGGTTGAAGAGCGGAGCACGAAGTCGAGTATGTAGACCACGGAGAACGCATTCTCAACAGAGAGAAAGAACGAATCACCGGGCAGGTACGGGTATCCTGGTTGGGTTGATCCGAACCGCGGTCCATCCAGCGTCTCGGCTGCCATCACTGCGACGTTGACCACAAGAATCGTGAGCAAGACATGGTGATAGAGCCATCCAAATCGGGACTCCTCGGGCTGCGTCAAGTAGAACTGGATACGCGCGCGTGGTTTCATCGCACGAATCACTTCGGGTGGTGTTTTTGCATGCTTGCTGCCCACTCTGCAGATCCTGTCTCTCAGCGCAGACCATGACAGACGGGGAGGCGCATGCTGTTCAATCGCCCACTTTGTCGTCTCGACCGTTCGTGCGAGGAAGCTTGGTCGACGCGACGCAGAAATTCGTGGCGTACTTTCCACGGCTGTCAACTCTGCTCCACTCGGCGGGTTTGCACCGTCAGCGCTGATGCGACGAGGCCCATTGGTCGTTGACGACTGCTGCTGCTCAGCCGCATCCACTGCGATGTCGTCAGTTTCGATGATTGGAGCAAGCACCGCGCCGATATTCACGCTGCGATGGCTGGCCGTCATCGAGGCAGGCGGTTGCTGTGCACACTGTTGATGCTACAGACAGCGAGAGCTTTTCTTCACGGATTTCGAACAGGCAATGTCGTCGATGGTCTTGCCGCCGATGAGCGGTCGCGCTCACGAGGGAAATTGGTCGAGCGAGGTTTCGAAACTGCAGCTGCCCATTCGCGACAGAGTCTAATAATCGCCTACGTAAGACCGCCACCGTTTTACGGGTCTCACACTAAAAATACAACCCATGTTACATTTGATCAATCCATGCTCACCCACCTGGAGAACATTGCGAACCGAGGATAACCCATATCATTCAGCCCACGCACCTTTTAGTGACGGAAGCTTCGTAGGCATGCACACTCAAGACCTGACTTTCTTTGATGACACGATAAGGCAAACGGGAAAGGCAGCTTCAACTGAAAGGTCATGCTACACTCTGAGGTGCCAGCCACAGCCGACCGCGCGGAACACTTTTATTTTTGTCACACACCATAGCACGCCTGTCCTTGACCGCTGACTGAGCTGGAGATCGCAAGTTGAAGTGTGGGCTAAGTCGTTGTACTCGGCAAACTTGGATGGCACATCGTTGGCACAGTGTCCTTACAACGATGCAATCTCATAACAGCGGGACCCCTCGTACCCGAGTTGCTTGAATTGCGAGAGCTCAATGTGGTTGATACGCAAGTCTCGCTTGGTTTACTACCGTCAGGTTGCAACTTGGTGATCAAGGGAACTTATCGTGTGCCCCGTAGTCGTTTGTCGTCCGTGATGCTTTTGAGTACTTGAGCATGAACAGAGCTGACAGGCTGCAAGTAGCGCTTATCACGAACACCATGTCGAAGTACCGATGGAAGACGTTGAACTCAATATCACCGAGTACTTCATCAATACGACGTCTACGAAGAATGAATCAATTGTGAATGAAGTTCACGTGCCCAATCATACAAAGAAGCAATTACCGATGGGTCGGATTCAAATTCATCCGCATGAGCACGAAAGATGACACGAAGTACATCCCCATAAGGTGTGCGAGCCATAGAACAACACTATTGGACGACACGATGCTTGACCAAGCTCGAAAAACCTTGACAATCGTCAAAAGAAAACCACGAGTCTGAGAGAAGACTAGGATTCCAACGAATACAAGCGATGCCATCTCCGAGATGAACCGAATGTTGAGCTATATACACGAGATTATCTATGAGTACTTCCGTTTCATACATCAGGAGCAGTAGGCAAGCGAGGATTGCAACGTACCCAAAGTGCGACTGACGGCCAGACGTAGATAATCTTCTCAATTGCATCCGTGATCGGGTCTTTTTCTCGATTTCGGCGAAACACAATGTTGATTGTGCTCATGAACATCTTGTACACGCAGAACGCCGACATGACATATCCAAAAAAGTTGAAGACACGGCCCCGCAATGTTCGGGCTCGCTGGTGGCGTTGCTGGACGTCGCGCATATCGTTGATCTCGAGAAACAGCTCGCGCCCCAGATTTTCTAGCGTGTCGATTTCAAGCTCCAAGCTCTTCACGTACGATTCTATTCAGTCACACACGATGGGGAACTTCATGAGGAACGACCGTAGAAGAGACTAGAGGGGCGAAAACCAGCGTCCGTACCGTCCTGGTCATCACTGGACTTGAACCACGAGAACGCTTTGGAGAACCAGGCCGTGCTGTTTCCCCGGGCATTCTGGGTACGGCGTCGCGCCGACGCAACAAGCTCCAACCGAAGCCTTTTTTTCTTCGCAAAGAGAATATCAATATTGTGGCGCAGCCGTTTCTCCAAAAACTCAATGTCTTGCTCGGCGATCCGACGCCAAAAGAACGAGAGGTACTCGTACGGGCAGTTGACGGCGCCAAACCCGGAGAGAACCGCCATCAGTACGACACCCAAAAGGCTCACACGGCTCACGAAATTCCGGATCGAGAACAGCGCTGGAAAAAAGACACGCGACAACAGCGACACCGAGCGTCAGCAGCACGGAATACGGAGAAATGGCCCCTCCGGTCACGTACCGTCGGCTGTGGGCACCGTGATCGCTCCATTATCGAGCATACGGCTCTCGTTCTGCTGCACGACGCTCCCCAATCGCCAAAACAAGTACACGTACACCGCCAGCAACGCGAGCGCGACGCCCGCGGCGCGGCGCGGCGGCAGTCCGTACTCGCTTGCGATGCTGAAAAACAGCGCGAGCGGCAAGACCACGACGAGCAAATACGTCATCGCGATGAGATCCACACGCCAGACCCACTGGCGCGCCGCGACGCTTAGCACGTCCATGACTTCAAACAGCACCATCTGAAAAATGCTGAACGAGAACATGAACGCGAGCGAGAAGAGCAGTTGCGTGGCGCGCGCTTTGATCGCGTAGTCGCGGAAAAGCCACCAGGAGAAGAAGAAGCGAGCGAAGAGAAAACACGCCGCGTAGCTGAGCACGACGACCACGCCGTCGCGCGAGGGCAGCGCGAAGAAGCCGTGCCCCTCCATCATCTTTTTGGGGAACTCGCCCGCCCCCCCTCTCCCTGTTTCCCCAGGATGCCGACTATATTGGTAATTGTGCAGATCCGTACAGAGGGAAAATGGAATTTGTTGTAAGTGGAAAAAAAGCTACGCTAACCTAACTGGAGACGAGGGGCTAATCGTCCTTGATCGGGACCAGCGAGCTGGTGTGGCGGCCTGCGCTCGTGGCGCTCGTGGTCGTGGGCACGACGCCTTGCATGCCGTTGGTGTCGGTGGGGATGCTCACTGTATTGGACGTGATGGAGGCCTTGCGCGGTGCGAGAAGCTGCAGCGTACGCGAGCTGCTTTGGGAGAGTAATGCCTTTAGCCCACTGGTGCCGGAAGTCGGGGTCGTGGCCGGGCTCACGTCAGATTCCCCACCGGCATCACTCGTATTCACGCTGCCGATCAGTGGGGCGTTTGGGGTGCCCATCAATGCTGGGTCTGTCTCGGGTGGCTCAATGAACTCGACCAGGTACGTATCCATCATTGGAACATTCGTGAAGTTGGTCTTCTTGTAGAACGTACACTTGATGTCTGGCATCCCCTTGACCACTTCCATGACCACGGGACTCACCAGTGTGTGCTCAGGCACACTGTTGGATTCAAGCTCGTTCGCAGTGAGCGCGTCCGGCCCCCACATGTCGTACCGTAGCGTGCTCGTGCCGATCACACCACCAATGATGTTGCCTATATGGATGCCGATACGCATCTGGAGCCTCTCGCCGGTGTTTGGGTCCGAGACCTTGCGAACTTCCTTGTGCATATCGCGTGCCATCGCGAGTAAGTCACGGATGTGACTTCGGATGTGCATCTGGAACTTATGCTTGAGCGTGGATCGTCGAGCGAGCTGGCCCTGCCGCTCAGAGGTCATGCTGGCAAGCTCTGAGCTCGTCATGGGCAGTACCCGATTGCTGAGCGCACGTGCCAGACCTCCACCACTTGTGGGACTACTTCCTGCGAGACTCGGCACACCTGCGCCTCCCATGACGGGGCCCAGGCTCATGTCGACGTATGGAAGACCCGACACAATCACGTATGCGTCGCCGATCGTCTGCATCTTAAACACGCCGTGCTTTTCGGTGAGTTTGTCAAATGCGCAGAAGAGAGACGCCAAAATGTTCACCACTTGCACAGGATTTGCTTGCGATGCAATCGACGTGAAGCCTCTGATGTCCGAGAAGAGGATCCCAACCTGCTGGTGCTGATCGCAGACAGTCTCACCTTCTTTCAGTCGCATGACCACTGCGGCAGGAAGCATCTGGTACAGCAGACGATCGGCGTTCATAGTCTCAATCTGAGTGCGCGTCTTGAGCCAAATCTGACGTCGGGTGAAGAACTCGACGCTTTGGGACGCGACCATGTTCGCAATCATCGACAAGTACGTGAGCACGAGGGGGTAGCTGGTCTTGAAACGATCATTGAAGCCCTGAATTTCGTCTCTGTCTTCAACGCCTTGAGAGTACATTTGCAGATTGATAAGGCTCGTGACTGTGACAACTACAAGCGCGACAACGTTGAACGTGATCGCATGACGGTGAAGAATAGAACCCCCATTCGAGACGAGGAACATGACGAGCACAGTATCCAGGCACAGGTTTACGTATCGGGCGGACGCGTCGATGTACATGTAGTAGTTCATTCGCCACAGTAATGCTTGGGGAACGGTGAAGCAGCAAAGCCCGACAACGTACACACCAAACAGCAGGTTCCGCAGCTTGAACTCCGAGTAATCTGGAAATTCGTTTCGAGCCTGCCGGACTAGTGCAATCGTGAGCAGCGCAAAGAATGCACGAATGACAATCAAAATCACGTAAGTTGAGCCTTCGATCTTGTAAGGCCGTCCGTGCACTTTCACAGTTGTTTGGATGAACTCCACAGTCAAGTCTCGCAAAACAGCGAACATCGAATAGCCGAACAGGGTAAGCAAAGTTGCGCGAGCGCCCTCCACCCGATCTGTCAGCGTGGATTCCAGATACTTGTGCTCCATCTCCGCTTCTCTGAATCGCAACTGTGTGTGGTGGATCTCTCCCAGCATATCCTCCTCCAATCCAGACATCGCTGTGAGATTCGAGTTTGGGTTGCTCAGGTCGTTCATGCTGTTAGGAGCAGAGCCTAACAGGATTCGCAAGATGTCGTAACGTGCCCACCTCTTCTTGGCTCGTTGAACTAGCCTTTGCCTTGTACCATCGAATGCCTTCTTGCCATTCTGCTCCGAGATAATAAGAGACTCGCGCTTCATAATGTGCTCGAGCTGACCGGCGCAAGCCATCCGTGCAAGCTCGCTTAGGGGCTCACCAAGCAAATATGTGGTCATTTTACCCTTGCCTTTTGCTTGAATTTCGCGCTCTTGGAAGCTAAAATGACCAGCAAGCTTCTTGTAGGTTTCTTGCGATATTTGGCACTGCCCAGTGATGCCTGTTGATTGCATGCGGCTAGCCGTGTTCACTGTGTCACCAAAGAGCGAGAACTGTTGCTTCTTCATTCCGACCAGACCGGAGATCACACGACCCGAGTGGATTCCAATCCGCAACTTGATTCCGTTCCCATTTGAAGCACGACAACGCTCAAGCGTCGCGAGCATATCTAGAGCCATGGCGACAGACCTCAACGCGGCCTCTCGTCCACGGTCCTTCCCTTGCAACCCGGCACACGCCATGTAAGTCTTCCCGACTGTTTCCATTTTTCGAACCCCGTGTTTCTGGCAAATCTGATCGAATAGAGAATACACTCGATCAAGTAACGATACCACTTCAGTGGGGCTGAAGCGATTCACGAATGATGCAAAGTCGGCGATGTCACAAAACAATATCGTCACATCCTTTTCGTCCTCACTGATAAGGGTCTCACCCTTCTGCATTCGTTGGACAACGTGCTCGGGAAGCATGTTCTTGAGGATTTGCGTTGATCGCCGCTGTTCCAGAAGAAGCGAGCGAGACTGCAAGAAGTCTCGCCGCATTGAGATTTGCAACGAATAGCACGAGTACGCGCCGAAGCAGATCACGAACACCATGTACAACGTGAAAAGAAACAGATCAGGTAGATCTTGCGAGCCTGTTTCCTTCAGTCCCACTTTGTCAGCCAACAAGTAGAAGGCAAAGTTGAAGATCGACAGACTTAGAGCGTAAAGAAACTTCACTCGTATGACCACAAAGAGGCCAATTGGATACAGTGCCGCCGCGAACTTGCCAGTATCGGATATCGTGAGTGTTAGTGCCATTCCAATTGCACAGAACGGTACCAAAATCGCTGCTTGATAGTTGTCAAGAAAGAATTTCGTGCGTACGACACGCATGTAGATCAAGTCGCACACCAAGTAGCCTACCCGAATAAGGATGTAAGTTCTCTCGCCTTCCCAGAACACCTCGTACAGGGCATATAGTGGGATCACAAATGCCAAAATCTTGAGACACAGAATCACTCGCACTCGTTCACGGAATGCAAATGTCAGCTCGTACTCATTCTCAAGCTGCTGATGCTCTTCGCCCATGAACTCGAGTGACAGCGGATGAATACTGGGCTGCACGTTCAGTGCTCGGGAAGAATGGCCTTCGTCCTCTCTCAGAATAGGATCTGGTAAGCCGACATCCTGCGCGATCTCTCGCTGCAATTGAATAAGCTGCTTCGACAACTCGTCATGCTCTGTTGGTCGGTCAAAATCACGGAATTTTTGACTCCACTCTCCGTCGAGCAAGGATGACGTAAGGTCTCCCCGACCTGGAACTGGGTGCGTCTGCTGGCCACTAGTACCCAAATCGTCGGACCTCGCAGACAGATTTGCCTCCGTTAACTTGTTGCGGCCGCTTCCGGTGCCGTTGCTCATGTTGGGGTTCATGGACGCGCTCATAATTGATCCATCAACAAAGCTGACAGGATCACCCAATCCAGAGTCGATCTCTTGGATGATGTTGTCGCTCGATGGCAAGTACATTTGCTTGAGATACGTGATTGCGATATCGGGCGTGATGCAGGCAATGGATGTGAAGAAGATAAGAATCCAGTACGTACTCTCCGCAAAGAGCATGTTTGCGATGCCATAGAAGTCACGAAACACGTCGAACGTTGGGAGTAGTTCGTACGTATGTGAGTATGCGATGACGAACAGCAAAAACGCGAAGAAGCCTCCGAGGAGGGAGACGTAGTGAACTCGCGTCCACCGATGCAGCCGTTGCATGGTCAGCGACGCCTTCAGAGTTACCGTGATGACAAGCGCACCATACACTGCAGTTCCATCAGTGAAAAGACCGTTGGAGTGCCCTTCCGTTGATGTGATGCCACCCAGGGTCCCCATGGTGAAGAAGAAGACCAGCAACGAGTGCAAGATCGCATTAAGCACCCACACGCTGAGTTTCTTGATGCTCAGTTCGCTTCTCTTCAGTGTGCTACGGTAGACAAACGGATAGCGGAGCACTGCCCGGTCTCGAATATCCTCATCAGCGATTCCGAGAACAAAGATAGGAAGCAACGTGTAGAGCACGTTCCACCCCACCATCAGGTAACTCTCATAAAGAGTCTGCCCAGAGTACCCATTCCTCTGCGAGTAGAGAAAGAGGGTCATGATCAACGCCATGTTCTTGTAGAATGAGAACAAAATCACTCTCGCAACGCGTCGATGGTTCCATCGACCGTGCACTAGGAGCAAGCGAGAAAGGTGGCGAAACGTCGCGATCGCAAAATCTGCCGCTCGAACCGCTTGCATACCTTCATGGCCATATATGCCGACACCAACGTGAGCTTCCTGAATCATGCTCACATCGTTTCCGCCGTCACCGACCGCAAGCGTTAGTGGTGAACCCGGGGCAGACTTCATAAGACCAACGACTTGAGCTTTCTGCATGGGCGACAGCCGGCATGCAACGACTGAGCTGCACTGCGTAGCAAGCTCCATGAATACTTCATGCGCAGTTTGCGTCTGAGCAAGAGGATCAGCAATGCTCGGGCGAGTTGAGGTATGACGTGATCCCACCCGTTGCTGTTGCTGGCTGCCTTTACTCACACTCATGCCGGCATTTGCCATGACACCTTGGAGTGGTAATGAACCCGTGGACTTGGTGGACGCCGTTTCAGACTGCAACATTAGGTTAGCAGCTGCTGATTCATCACCAAAGACATCCAGCTGCACTGTACGAAGAGCATCGGACGGAATTACATGAGTAGAGCCTGTGGAGGAAAGATGGGAACGGATCGGCTTTGTTGAGTTGGAGTCAGCCAGCAGAAGTTCAAGCGCTTCCCCATTGATCACGAGCGAAATATTCCGTGACGCGACGCCAGGAATCCAGACACCTTCCCGCTTCAACTTCCGTCTGGCGTTAGCGATTTCGTCCAAGCAGTCTTGTTTTGTCTTTCCCTTGATAATGACGATCTTGCTTTTCTCTCCAATTAGTCCGCACATATGCGCAACAGAGATTGCAGTCTCGTCCTTGTCTCCAGTGAGCATCCACACATTTACTCCAGCTTGGACAAGTTGACTGATGCATTCGCGTACCCCGTCTTGGAGCAAGTCTTCAACACCCGTTGCACCAAGCAGGTTAATCGAGGTCTCGATTTTTTTGGCCACTTCAAGACACAGGTGCTCGCGATCAGTAAGCGATTTCTTGGCCAAATCATACTCGGCTTTCCACGAGACAAACTCCTTTCTAGGCATCCGGCGGTAACCCAAAAGCAGCGTTCTAAGCGCCATCGCTGCAAAATAATGCACATGGAGGCCAAGCTTGCTGATATCTTGAGTGTTCGCAGCATTGCTGAACATAACCGTGTCGGCACCTTTACAAAAGATGAACATGTCGTCTTCATGCACACCATCCTCGTCACTGATGTCCTCTTCTCCCTGAGAACGTGGTCGCTCATCGTCATCATCCGGACAGTTCTCTAGTGCACGTTCCAAATCTGTTAGCGAGTCCGTGCTGAGTGCATCCTCAAGTGATGACGATTGCTTACTTGATTTTGCGTTGTTTTCTCTGGACTTCTTTTTGTCGTGTGGTTCGTGATGCAGGATTTGCTGGACGACGACTGACATGCACTTTCGGACGCTGTCGAACTCATTCAGTGCTAGGAGACGGTACGTTTCTCTGACGCCGAAGATGCGGATATGGATCAGGTCACCATCACGTTCTTCGAACACGCACTGGAACTCAGTCGCCGCGTTGAGCAAAGCTACCTCATCTGGAGATGAACCGAAGTATTTCAGGTTCTGTAGAGGTAACTTCTGCTTACCAGCAGCCAGCCCAAGCAATCCATCAATGGCCACAGCACTCTTGGATGTGAGTGGACCAAGAAGGCTGGCGTTTGATGTGCGCTCACTGACGTTCCGGCTCGGGTGCGACGATCCCGATACAGAGTTTTGCTGTCCTAGGCCCGTTTCATTAGCACGGTCCTCCAGGCTTGCAGATGCCGAATGGCACAGAAGCAGACACCGAAAAAATGGTCTTGCAAGTTCAAGAGAGTGCTGCTCTCTTCCCGCAAACTTGGACTCGTTCTCGATCATTTTTGCGAGCTGGTGGAAAGGGCGAACGTCTTTCTCTGATATTGAAGCGTGGCGCACAGTTCGTCGACTATCAGCAGAGCTACCCGTCGAGTGAATACTTCCGCTCGCTGGGACTGAGGCTTGGGATCCTTCACCTTTTAGATTCGTTGAGCCAATCGATCCATTCGTAAATGACGGTAGGGCGACGCGAGTGCTGCTGCTTCCTTCATTTGCGTCACCAGTGGCGTTCGCGAGCTGTCTGAGACTCATCGTCGTGCCGTCATATATGATTCCCCCGATGCTGCACACTTTGAACAACATCTGATTTCGCGTCAGGGTGCCCGTCTTATCGCTAAAGATGTACTTAATTTGTCCAAGGTCCTCGTTGACATTGCTCGTACGTGCCGTCACACCAAGACCATTGTCTTCACACTTGAGTTTGGGGTCATTCTCGATCAGCCTTGCTTGGTACCATTTCACGACCTCAAGTGAGATGTAGAGTGAAATGGGAACCATGTTGTTGTAGAGAATCAGGTACGTGAGCCATGCTTCCAAGAAGCTCGCTGGACTGAATTTGTTGATGTAGGGAAGTTCTTTGTAAGCTTTCGTCGCATGAACTCTTTGTGAAAACAATGCGGCCTGGACAGAGCTGATGCAACAAACCGCAAAGAGAACGGAGAAGATCAGGAAAATGCAGCGATTCGCGATTCGATCTAGACGACTGAACTTGGACGGAATTGCTTTCATGTTCTGGACCAGTTTTGTGTCGTTGCCGGCTCCAACAACAACTCCGACTGCCCACTTGGTATTGCATAGTTTCATTCCGCGTAACATCACGTTTTCGATGTTGATTGGAACTTCTTCAGCTTCAGGTAACGATCCTGGCCGAGGTAACTCATCTTCAGTGTTCCGCCCACTTGCAATGTGCGCAGCATATTGCTGCATCTGGTACTCCATGACGTCAGCCTTGGCCTTCTCACTCGTGAAAGCAAGTCGCATAACACCATCAAAGCTATATAATCGCTTGTTCGGTAATTCGCATCGGATCTCGGCGCTCAAAGCAGTCGCAAAGTCGAGCGGATTGCGAGGCGTGATCTGGTTCCACTTGACGCAGTGGCGCACCTTGAGGTTAGACTCTCCATCAAGACTCGACGTTTCACACATGACTTCAGCATCCTCGTGACTCGAAAACAGCAAGACCAAGTCGGCGGGGACCTGCTCTTTGTCGTGAATTTTCACGACATGTCCGACGCGTAAGTGTTTCCAGAAAATTGGCTGAAAGGACGGTCGAGAACCGTTTGGCGCCGCTCCATCTGCCAAGGCTTTGCTATCGTCCCAGATCTTGGCACTTGTCTGATTACTCGCAGAACTTCCCTCCGGTGTCGCACCGAGTACATCCACTTTCTGGTGGTTCACCGTATAATCTTGCAGGTGGCGTGCGCGATCTTCCATTCCTTCTTTGGCCATTGTCGCCAAGAGCACGATCGTGAGCGGACCGATTGTCGAATACTCATTTGTCGGCGACAGGTCGGTGCATAGCTGGAGAAGCGATATGACGAGGAAGTAAAAGTTTGCAATCCGTCGAAACTGCTCAAACAGCGACTTGGGCAGAAAGTTGAGAAACGTATACTTGGATGTGCGCACGCTGTTGGCAAAGTACAGATCACCATTGTGACGCTTGTACATGTAGAGTGCATAGTCCAGTGTACGGCGCACGTCGTTGACGTACAGCACGCGGCTCTTTGCACCAGGCTCGTCGGCGCCACCCTCTTGCTGTAGCTCATGTCCGGGTGCTTCGCGAACGCGATTCCAGCCCAAAAACCGGGCACACAGGCCACGCTTGGGCGCACCGTGGCGAGCACTTTCTCCGCCCACGGTCGTCCCTCGTGTGGTGGTGACCACGGAGGCCAACAGCTCGGCGGGGCGCTCCGTCTCCGTGCGATACAGATACGGCGGCAGCGACATGCCGCGGCCGCCAAAGTGGATGAGTGATGGAGTCGAAAACGCGGCAGCTGATAGTGCTGGTCACGCGGCCATATACAGCGATCTTGGGTCGTTCACAAGCGGCTTCTCTCGTGGCCGCGCGGTGGGAGCTGTTTGCCGCGATCCCACGCCGCGACGTCTCGACCGGGCGACCGCCCAACAAAAAAGCACCGACGCTATTTATGCCCGCACAGCACTGCGTTCTCTCACGACGGTTTGCAACGTCGACGAGGGTGTGGCGAGTCAACTTTTAATGACGGGCCGAGGAACCCGACGGCAAGCCGTTCACGTTTAGACGCCCCTCCCCCCCCCACTCGCTCGCGCTCGAGCTAATAGCGGCAACGCGACAACCCTCCAAACCACAGGACCACGTACGACCGCGTGCGACGGAAATACGCACACAGTCGTCGAAGAGAGAGGAAAGCGGGGAGTAACTGCTTTCCCTTCCATGGTGTACGAATCTCCCATTTTTGGACGCCGACGCTTGAGAGGACACAACGACCCCCCTCAACCATTTTCATTGGGTGAAATATGATCCGGAATAGCACCAATCAGATGATGATCTGTATACTGGTATACATTCATAACCTCACGAAGGGTTATGAGTTCGTCCTCCATCAACAGAAACAATCGCATCGAATGGCGACGAGTGTGACCGACGCGACCCGAACGCCGGCCGCGGCGGCGTCCGTGGCGAACCACTTTGCCGAGCTGTTCCCTCCGCTTGTCCCAAAAGAACCCTCGGTGCTGGAGCGCGAGTTGGAAGTCGCACAGGGTGCAGTGGATCTCTCCGTGGGCGAGATTACGTTGCGGCCGCTGGAACAAGAAGTCGAAGTGCATTTGTACGAGGCGCTGCGGCGCTGGAACAAGCACGTGGCGGCGTCGGGCGAGGCGACCATGCCGTACATGCAGCGTCTGAGGAAGTACCGAGCGATCGTGCGCTGGATGCTGTACGAAAACGAAGACCCGCATCGCGACGACGAAGGCACCGTGGTCGAGGCAGCGACCTCCAAGGACCCGTCGCCCGGCGCGCGGCGACGGCTCGCGAAGCAGCAACAGAAAACGCGCCGCAAAGAGATCGCCACGTTTAAGGAGATATTCAGCGCGCTCCCGCCGATCACGACGCTGCGCGAGCTGCGTCGACCGAGCGCGCGGCTGGAGAAGTTCCTCGAGCGGTTCCCACCGAAGAAGCGATTGCTGTCGAGCAAGCGGTCGGTTGCCGACACCCAAACGTCGATGTGTTTTGAGTTTGCGCGGCGCCCCATACCGGTGGATATGGGCCAAGGCGCACATGCGACGCCCGATGCTGCGAACGACGAGAATGCAGTGCCCGGGGATCGCGGTACTGAGATCCAACGACCGACGGTGACGACCGCAGCGACGTGGCGCTCGCGCACACTTCTCGCGTCCATGGAGGAGCACCAACGGAAGACAGGTACGACCGAGCAGTCGGCGGTGCAAGTGGGAATTCCGAGCCACAACGACTTGGTGCTATGGATCGAGGTGCTCCACTCCTCCAAAGACCCCGCGCGCACGCAGTCGTTCCTTATGCTCGGCTCACACACCATCAGTGACTTGCTCGACCGTGTCGCGTGTGCATACGATCAGCGCTTTGAGTCGCACGGGCGCCACGCAAAGCTCCTGTACTTTGATAGACAGTTTTACGTTGACCGTCGCCACGCGGAGAATGCGGACTACTCGACAGAGATCAAGGCATGGATACTCGCCAAACCGTTGCGCATTGCCAAGTATCTAGGATCGCCGGATCAGGCGTCTGTCACTCCTAAGCCTATGGAAAGCACGGCGATCGCAGAGCTTGCACTGAAGATTGACACCCCTGGAGTGTACATTCACCAGGGCGAATGCGAGCACTTAGTGAGACTCCGCGACGTGCGCCTGCTGAATCCAGAGACTGACGATCCGGATAACTGTCCATTGCGACTCCCCAATCCCCACAAAAGAAATCTGCGAAGCTGTCTCGTGTGCAGCAACTACAGTGCCAAATTCGTTTGCTATGGGGACCGTATGGCCTCGACGGACCCGATGTTCTACTGCGACCGCTGCTTCCGGGCTGCGCACTATGACCGCAACGGAAATCTGCTTTTCACCGACTTTCAAGCGTTCCAGTATATCCAAGAATGAGTCTTTCTCGCACGAGGAAAGTGTTATTTATCCAAATGAGAAAAGAGAGGTTTACCTAGTGAAGCGATACGTATGTGGGGATCTTGCTCCGGATGATCGCGAGAGCCTCTTTGCCACCGTTACGCTCGAGTGTCGCGAGTGTGTCTTCGACAGGAGTGCGCAGCTGCTTGGTCAGCAGCTTGCGATGGATTTGCTGAGTGAGCTTCGGCAAGTACGTGTTCATTTCTTCCTCCACTGTGTCCGACAGAATCCGCGTGGCTTCGAGAGCCATAAGAAACACTTCGTCGTCACTTGACATGAGTGCAACACGGAGTGGTGGTATCACTTGAGGAAGCACGCTGAGCGCCTTCTCACGAGCATCATCCACTTTCATGAGCTCACGGAACATGGTACGAGCCAAGAACACAAACGGATGCTCCGTCTCTTGGAAGCCCTCGACACACGTGACAAGCAGTGGGCTGAAATCGAGCGTCTCAGGCTCCTTTGTCCACTGGAGAGCGTTGCGGATGCTACCATGGTTGATTCGGCATGGGATCGAGCCTGAATCATACGCCGAGCTGAAGCTCCTGTTTGATGGCAGTTAGATGTCAGTGAAAGAGACGAGAACCCATTCGGCAGTGTTGCGTACGTCTTGTGCTTCTTTTTGCCAGTCGTCCACACTGCGGCTTGCTTGTGCTTGTGCAGCGTCTGAGACGGCAGTAACTGGCCAGCCGCCTTGGTCGCTGGCTTTTCGACCGCTACAGGAGCCACAGTCCCTGCTTTAGTGCTTGCTGAAGTCGGTGGCGTCTTGGTGGCCTTACGGTTAACAGGCTCTGGTGCTTCTGGCTTTTCGGACTCTTTGTTTTTACTGGCCGACGCCGTCGCACGAGAGGACGATCGCGATGATGACGACGAAGATGAACTTGACGACGTTGCTCGCTTGGTAGGATCCGCTGCGCTCTTTACACTGGCATTGTTGTCCTGCTCCTTTCTCTCTCGCGAAGCCACAGATGTGCGAGCCCCGGTTGTCGTTGTCGCCACTTTCGTGGTCTTCACAGCTGTGCTCTCATTTGAGTGGTTGTTTTCCTCGCGTTTCTTGAGAAGAATCGGCGCCATGTTGACAGTGGAGGTTGGATCGGCTAATGATGACCTTCTCCAGGCCCGCAGGTTGCCGAGCCATCCAAGACATCATCTCTCTATTCTTGGTTAGCTACGATCGACATGATCTCAACCCATTTGTTCCAATCTGGGATCTTGACATCATTACATTTATACACTTGATACCAAGGCAATGGGGCGTCGTGTGGTGTGGACTAGAGGTCCCACTGCCGGTAGAATGGGAACTCTTCGTTGGCTGTGTCAAAGTAGTCGACCCAGCCACTGCGGTCCGGTTCCGAGAATGCGTAATGCTCCTTGAGCACAAGCTTCACGTTTTTGCCGCGTGAGTTGTCCGAGCTGATGCGGAACTTGAACTCTATGACATTGTGGCTGGTGGGGACGCTCACAAAGAGCTCATTCTTGTCGACCTCAAACGACCCGATGTACACTTCCTTGGCTAGACGCTTCAGCACAGCGCCGGCTTCGTGAGGAGGCTTGAAAATCATGGCGTAGAGAACCGTCCCGTCGCGCTGGAACGAGAAGTACCGGTAGTACACGACTTGCAGGATCGTGCCAGGCACAATGTCAGTGGTCCACATGTTTAACTCCGGCTTCTTGTAGTAGAATGTCTTTAGGTAGTAGAAGCCGTTGTATCGCACACGCGGGCGCTCCTGAAGCATGTCGTACCACGAGCTGAATTTGCGCAGCGCAAAGCGATTCTTCGCGGCCGCGGCCGCGACCCGAGGATTCTGCACGGGGAAAATGCGCCGACAGAGCGACTCGAACAGCACCTCCGACTTGGCAACGTGCCGCAGCCGCTTACACGCGCACATGGAGTGGCCGACAGAATCTTCGTCGAGAAAATGGAGCACGTCCAGCAGCAGAAAATCGGCGAGGTTGAGGAGCTGGTGGTCACTGTTGGCTGTTGCAGAGAGTACATTAGAACTGAGATCCAGCATGCCATCCACGACGTCGAAAACGCACCATCCTCTTCGTCGTCACTCTCGTCGTCGGTGAGCTCCTGTGCGTTACCTTGCGCTGAATTGTTCACCACGAGATCGTCGTCTTCGTCGTCCTCTTCACTGTACGAGGCCGATCGAATCTTTGGCGGAATCGGCCGGAGCTCAGCGCTCGCCGTGCGCGCACGAGGACCCGATGACGTGGACGACGAACGCGATCGCGCACTCGCCACAGGCGTGGCCGGTGTGGCCTCTGCCTCGAGGATCTGCGCGAGGAAATCCGGTCTACACAGCCACACAGCAAATTCAATGAGTCATTTCTCGGTGACGAAGAAGCGGATTTCAATGCGATTGTACGCACTGCAAGGACTCCTGTAGTGCCGCCTGGAGCGCCTCTTCGTCCGCATCACGGTGGCGTCGTTCGTGGGCCATGGTCGTCTCAAAGTCTCAACGCAGTCGCACTCCTTCGGACGTCGTTCCACAGCCCAAGTGATTGTGAGTCTGTGGCTCTTCGAGATGAGCCGAGAATTCCCGATGCTGACGTAACCTATCAAATCGATTTTAGTTCGTAACATGTTCTTATCTGATCAGCTCACACAGAAAATTCTTGGCTGATTCTGTCTGAGGGCTGGTACCAAATCACCAAATACAGTATCTCACATTGTGGTCCAGTTCTGACCTTTCAAAATGAA
>JAADVY010000220.1:0-23320 GCA_023336035.1 Pythium plurisporium
AGGAGCGGAGGAGAGCCGAGCGAGGAGGACACGTCCGCTGCCACCTCTCTGCCGTGTGGGTGGTTGTTCTTTCGGAGGGCGAGGGAAGGCCTTGGCACGTGCGGCGAGCATCGCTGGCAGCAATTGGTACACTTCAACCGACGCGTTGATCTGTGGAACTGTGTACTTCCCAATGTACTCCATGAACACATCGAGTGACAGTTCATGTCGATGGTGCCGCAACCACGTGGCGATCCGGTCCGTCACGAGAATTTGACCACCAGACCCGAGGTCGCCGACGTACTCAGCGATGATCTCGCTAATGCCCACGTAGGTCGCCTTGCCCGTGACTGCGTGCACGTCATGCACGAGCACACCGTCCTCTTCCGACGCGTCATGGATGCCCATACGAACACGAAGCCCATTGAAGATGACGCGACGATGGGCTCGTTCCTTTTTGGTCTCCGGAATCGCGTCCTGCAGCTCCTTGGGCCACTTGGCTGTCAGTAGCTGTAGTTGCACGTTCATGCAATACGAAATCGCATCCCCGATCGTGCGGAACGCAACCTGGAAGGCGTCCCCGACCGTCGTGATCTCGTAGCCATGGTGCTTGGGGAGCGACGAGCGGAGAATGTTGTCATGAATTTCGGTAGCTGCACTCATCATCTCGCTGCTCATATTCCAGAGAGCAGTCGAGGACTGAATGTCGGTGTAGACAAACACGGGGTTGGTCGTCGGTGCTTCGAGGTCCTCGTCCGTGGGGATCGCAAACCGTTGCCGCAGGAACTCGGCCTCAAAGTCTTCCGGGATGCAAGATGCACACGTGCTGAAGACGCAGGCCTGCGAGCAGCTCGTCGTGATGGCGAGCGCGAGGCCGGAGGTGTTGTAGACCCACATGCTGATGCCGATATAATCGAGCGTGGCCTTTCCCGGAGGCACCCCGTGAATGTGGACGATCAGCATCGAGACCTGGAACTGGAACGCCAACAGCGAGTACGCGAGCCTATCAGAAGCAGAATCATTCCCAGCGGTGAGTCGACGCAAAAAGATAGGTAGCCTATGCTGAGCACTGGTTCGTACATGATCCGCTTGAGCCGCATGTACACGGGCGAGAGCACAAACGTGCCGTGGATCGTCTCGTAGTCGCGGCCGCTTGCCTTGAGCTTGATGAGCTTGACCAGCATGTACGCGAACGCGACGAACTGGACCACGTACACGCCGAGCACGCTGTTCTGCGAGTACTCGTTGTACCCACCAAATATCAGCGCGAACGCGAGCTGAATGATCGCGTACGCGACCAGCCCCAGGAGAATACCGACGGCGTACTTGCGGATCATGATGCGTTCTTTCCGCACGCCACGGTCCATGGAGAGCCGCGCGAGCCGCGCGAGTTCGTACGTGAGCGGGAACAGCGTGAGCGCGATGCCAAAGAGCCCAATATCACCGACCACGAGGATCGCCGTGAACCACGGGTTGCTGCTCTCTTTGAGGTACAACACACCATGGATCCCGAGCCGGTCGAGTTGGCTGTACGAGTACAAGTACGCATCGTCGTCGTCGCTGCGCTCGACCGTGCGATGCGAGCAGAGCCAGAGAAAAAAGAGTGCACGAAAGCTGCACCACGTGAACACGCAGAGGAAAAAGCACCAAAAGAGCCACCGCACGCTCGACGCGTAGACGTCCCAGCGGACGCGTAAATGGAGCGTCGTGAGGCACGTCGCGACGCTCGAGGCCACGAGCAGCGAAGTTGCGGTGATGGTCCACACGAGCGCCATGACGAACCCCGGGGGATTAACGCACAAGCGCCGCGCGCGTCGCAGGGATGGAAACAGCACGAGAGACGCTGGCTGGCGAGACTCGTTCGGGGGCGAGAAGAAAACGGAGCCGCTTGGCGACGGGCGTCGACCACAGCGCAAGCAGTGGTATCGACACGGATGAATGATGGATGATCGATGAGTGCAGCAAACCTTGGACAACCGATATTTGACGAGACAGATCACAACTATATTTTGGAATTGTGTCTTCTACATACTCTATAAAGCGATACCCTGTCTCTAGCGTATGGTCGTACCTAGTAGGGAGCAGCTCGCATACGCACATAGACGGACGGTAATCACCCCCGCCATGTCGCACAGAACTGCACCCCTGCAACCTCTGAAAATTGCTCCACGCGTCTTTGTTTGTACCTCACGTGCAGTAAATACCTTCGTAAAGACATATATATGCGACATGAGCACACAGGATGCCACAATCAGCTGGGCCAGGATACTCAATTTTTTCGAAATATTTGCAAAACCAAAATTGACGACACTATCCTGTCGCGACTCACGCTGCGATGGTGAGCTCGCTGTGCATCCGCAGCCAGCTCGGAACTCGCACGGGAGACGCTTGTCTCGGTGTGGTCAGTGCTTTGTACGTGGGCTCGGCACCCGTCGAGTGGCTCTGCACGAGTGGCAGCGAGGGACTCGCAAGCGACTGCTCCGAGTCGACGACATCCTCCGAGATCGCACCAAGCGGATCCGCCGGCCTTGGGCATCCACTCGTAGACGCATGCAGCACTTCAGGATCGGCGAAAACAGGCTCTTGCTCGGGTGTCTTAAAGTACTGCGCGCGGGCCGCGAGCATGGCTGGCTGCACTTGGTAGATGCCCACAGCCGTATTCACTTGGGTGACGGTGTACACGCCGACATGCTCCATGAAAACGTCGATCGAGAGATCGTCACGGTGGTGCTTGAGCCAAGTTGCGACGCGCTCGGTGACTAAAATTTGACCGCCGCTGCCCAGCTCTCCGACGTATTCGGCGACGATTTCGCTCATGCCACTATAGGTGGTTTTCCCAGTGATGGCATGGACGTCTTTGACGAGTCGTCCATCGTCCTCCGAGGCATCGTGGACCCCCATGCGAACTCGCAAGCCGTTGAAAAGGAGTCGACGACCAGCACGCATTTTGGTTGTTGCTGGCACCAATCCATGCATGCTTCTTGGCCAATCTGCAACCAGTAACTGCAGCTGCACATCCAAACAATACTCGACAGCATCGCGAATCGTGTGGAATGCGACCTGAAATGCGTCGCCAACGGTCGTGATCTCGTACCCACGGTGCTTCGTTAACGACGACCGGAGGATATTATCGTGGATTTCGGTGGCCGCACCCATCACCTCGCTATCCATGTTCCAGAGTGCTGTTGACGACTGAATATCCGTGTATACGAACACGGGATTCGCTCGTGGTGCCTCCAGGTCTTCGTCTCGCGGTGCTGCAAAGCGTTGGTGCAAGAACTCGGCCTCGAAATCCTCCGGGATACACGGCGCACACGTGCTGAAGACACAGGCTTGTGAACAGCTCGTCGTGATCGAAAGTGCCAGTCCAGAAAGATTGTAGATCATCAAGCTGACGCCGATGAAGTCAATGACGCTGTCGTCTGGAGCAACTTTGTGGAGATAGACGATGAGCATCGAGAGCTGGAACTGAAACACGAAGGCAGCATAGACAAACCTAAAGATGGAGGCATACACGAGGGATCAGCTGGAACAAAACGAGACGTATTGAAGTCAGGATCTCGACGTACATGATGCGCTTGAGTCGCTGATAAACCGGTGACGCGACAAATGTGCCTTGTATGGTCTCGAACTTGCGACCGTTGACCTTGAGCATCAGCAGCTGGCTTGCCATGACCGCAAGGGCAATAAACTGGAGTACGTACACAGCCAGTAGACAGCGATGCATATAGACGTTGTAGCCACCAAACACCAGAGCAAGCGCGAGCTGGATCGCGCCATACGTGAGCAGACTACAGCTGATGATGCGAACATAGTATCGAATTTGACGTCGTTCTCGTTCGACCCCACGATCCATCGACTTGCGTGCGAGTCGCCACAGTTCATAAGTCAGCGGGAACAGCGTCACGGCGATGCCAAACAGCGCCACATCGCCGAGAGATAAAACCGCCGTGATCCAAGGCCTCTTGGCATCTTTCAAATACAAAATGCCGTGGATCCCGAGACGGTCGAGCTGTGAGTAGGTGTACTTGTGCACGTCGATGCTGGCGTCGGTATCCACAACCTCAATCCGTTGCCGCACGATCATCCACACGAAGAAGACGGAGCGGATCGAACACCATACCCACACACACGCGAAGAAGAACCAGAAGAGCCAGCGCACACTGGAGGCGTGGACGTCCCAGCGACAACGCAAGTGAAGCATCGTCAGAAACGTCGCAATGCTTGACGACAGCAGTAGACAGGTCGCGATGAATGTCCACACAAGCGCCATGGGAGATGATGGGCCTCAAAGACGGTGATGTTTAGGCTGCGAAGTCAACTCGTCAGCCGGTGGGACACTTGCGAGCACGCGACGTCTTGGCGCCATGGAGGGCAGGCCTATTCGAGAAGAACTCCTTGTCGATCCCGAGCCGTTGTCGGTTTCGAAAATAGAGCGCCTGTTCCCAACTCTAAAATGGAAAACAGGCCTCGTCCCATGTGTTCGGTCTGGGACGACGTAGTTCCGAAAACAAAGAGGTTTCATTCATGACGAACCTACCTAGTGCAGCACACCCAGAGTGACGAGAGTCGCCATGACCAACTGCACTGTGATTGTGTTTGATGGAGCAGCCGATGCCTTGCCGGGGTTCGCAGCCTCGTTTTCGCCGCTCGCACCCGTGCTGAGCAGAATGGTCTGTACGGCGTTCGCGGGGAGTGTGATCTTCACGTCCTGCTTGTGCTGCGCATCGCGAACGGTCAGGTCAACCGACGCATTCCCACGGTTCTGAAGAATGACCACGAGCTGCTCCTGCGGCGTGATGAATGCGACGCGATCAATGGTCTCAAACGCCGTCGTGTTGACGACCGACGACGCCACGTTGAGCGCGACGCGGGTCGAGTTGACCGGCAAGAACTTGGAAAAGTGGCCCATCACGTAGTACATGGGCTGCTTGTAGAATTCGGCGCCGTTCTTCTCGTCAACAATAATGGGCGCATCCACCACGTTCTTCGCCCAGTTGGGGCCACCGTTCGTGTCCAACGCCATGTTCCAGTCGGTCCATCCGACGGCAAAGTTGGCCAGGTCGTTAATGATATCCCTCGCGTAGTGCTCGCCTCGTTTCCAGATCACCGCCGGCTCTTGCAGCTTGGTGCCTCGCCCCGTGCCGAGACCGTCGGGCATGGATCCCGTGCAGGCCTCGGTCGCGAGAATGAACACGTCCGGGTACTTGGCGTGGAAATCCGCGAGTTCTTGGAAGTTGCCCGAGAGCAAAAACTCGAGGTTCTTGTACCAGTGGACACCAACGCCAGCGACGTACTGACGGGCCTCCGGGTCCACAAGCGCCGCATCCCACTCGGGTAAGAGATCCTTCTGGTCGTCGATGATCATAATCTGGAGCTCCGGGTGGTTCTTTTTCATCAGCGGCCCGAGATCTTTCTTGAGAAAGTCGCGCTCTTCGGTCGTGTTGAAGCGAAGCTGCTGCCACGCGAGCAATGAGAGCGACACGAGGTTGGGCTCGTTCTGCGTTGTCATGGCCCAGAAGGTGACGCCTTCCTTCTTGTACTCGTCAAAAAACTTGGAGTAGTACAGCGCGAGCGCCTTCCAGTAGGGCTCTCCGGGCTCGCCGATCATGTGCGAGTTTTCTACTTTCTTCTCGCGCGTCATCCACGCCGGCGGCGCCCACGACGACGCAAAAAGCACGATCTCCCGTGACGATTTCGCCAACGCACGCTTGAGAAACGCGAGCTTGTGGGTCGCGTTGGATTTGTCAATCGCGATCGTAAAGTTGGCCATCTCGAGGTCGTCGACCTGGTCATTGTACGAGTAGACATACTCGGAAAAATCGGTCGAGCCAATCGGCACGCGGCCCAGAGTGTACTGGAGCCCGTTCTCACCAAAGTACGCGTCCAGCAGCTTCTCTTGGAGCTCACTCGTGAGCTTGTACGCGCTGATCGACGTCGCGTCGGTGAACGCACCGCCAAAGCCGCGGATCTTTTGGTACGTGACCGCCGCGTCGACCACGAGTGTCGCGGGCTCACTCTCCTTGGCGGCCTCGCTTGGAAGCGTCGAGTACGCGAGTCGATCACCGGCGAGCGAGGTCTGGAAAACGCCGACTTGTCCTGCCCGTAGCGTCGTGTACTCGCTGGAGATCTCGTCACAGTGCGTGGCATTGCAGACACAAATCCCCTCGAGCGATTTGCCGAACCGCGAGGAGAACGACGCGCAGGCCGCCGAGACCGCGGGGGCGAACGCCAGCGACAGCGGGAGCAGCACACGCATGAGCGAGAGAGGCAGTGGGGGGGGGATTAAGGAATGGGAAGAAGCAGCGAGGCCGCGGGAAGCGAAGGGCTCGAGTGTGGCATTGCAGTTCGGGACAGGCAATGCCCATCAACCACGGAGTCAGAAGGCAAGGTACTGATTCTGACGCGTGCCAAGCCAGCAGTATAGCGTACAAACCACTAAGTGAGGCTCAGGGTACCCATTTGTTGGGGAACTTTCCGTATTTTGATAGTTTCTAAGGTGGTTTACGTTATGTTGGGTAACGGTGGATGGCGTGATGCCGTGTGACTGCTTTCCTCACCGAGCCCATCGTCGATCGACAGACAGGTCAATGCACACGAGAACACTATCAGTGGTGCTCACGAGCCCAGAGCCACCTTGGTGTTTACTTCGAAGTATATTATTGTGACGAGCTGGAAGTGCACTGACCGTCAAAGTCAACCCGGGATTCACCCATTTAATGAAATTAGAAGGATATGCTTGCCCGAGGGAATCGCATGCCGCTCACGCTGCATCATTCACACCGATCTCCATTGTATGCAGCACCATCGGAGCTCCCTCACAGGCTTCTGTTCGATTGGGTGGGGAACTCAAGGAATGAACTCGGCACCCGGCGAGTTGCTCTCGTAGTGAGCACATTATCGTGGCGTAGTCTTGGGTTCAGATGGGTACATGTGTACTTAGTCCGCACTTAAGACGCTTGTTCCTGGTTTCCCGTCGTGGTCATTTCCCGACTGATACTGGTAATGACGTTGGTGGAGCTTCCGATCGAGTTGGTTGATGCCGGCGCCACGGCCACCTCGCTGTTCGTGCATTGCACGCGGCCGATGGACAATGCAACCGCCAAGTCATTCCTACGGCTGACGCTGCTGCGTGGTCCCCGCATGTGGCGTGCGGATGTCCACGAAAAGCAGAAACCGATCGTGCTCGACTGTTCGCCCCGAGAGTTTCTCGACGCTCTCGAGGCCGCGTTTACCGACAGTACGCACTCGCGGTTCTCGTACAAGTGGTCCGAGAAGACGGCCGTGCTCACATTGTCCGAGAGTGCCGGCTCGGGCATCGCGATGAAGTATGCGAGTCTTACTTTCACGGAAGTGGTTTCGGACGATGCATCGACGCAGCACTGGAACGAGTTGCTCCATGGTCTCGTGGTGCAGGGTGAGCGAAGTATGTCACAGACCACGCAGCAGCGGCAGCGCATCCAGGAGCTGGGGGGTATGATCGCGAAGAAAGACGCGTTGCTGGAGACGGCGTTGACGGCTAAGCAGCGGCTCGAGGACGAGCTGTTTACCAAGTTTTGTGCCGTGCTGAACGGCAAGAAAGAAGAAATTGATCGATTGCAGCGCGAACTTGCGATGGCGAGTGCCTCGAGTATAAGCAAGACAGCATACAAGCCCAATAGAAACGGCAGTACGAAGAGGCGAGCCACACCGGGTGGACGCAAGAAGGCCGTTGGTGCGAAATTGAGTAAAAAAACAGCGACGAAACAGACCAGCGAAGACGAATCGGAAGAGGAAGAGGACGTGGGGCATGACGACAGCGAAGATGACAGTCAGTCCGAGCAGAGTGGTGGTGAAGACGATGAGGAGGACGAGTCACCAAAAAAGCCTACGCGATCGCGCAATCGGGTCAAGCGGGATGCGATCAACGCGTACAGCCAGCTCGCGTCCGAGCTGCAAACGCCTTCACAGGTCTGTGCGGCTGCTGATGTATTGGACGACTTGGACGAGATCATGAAGACGGAAGTGGAGAACGATGATGAGCTTACCACTTCGACTCGAACGACGCGGAAACGACCGATCCCCGCAGCTTCAGCCCAACGGCCACGATCGCCAGAGAAGAAACCCAAGACCGACCCACCGCTGACCAAGAAAGAATTGCCCAAGGCAAAAGCCAAGCCCAAGCCGACGTCGCCACCGCGAAAGGCGATTGACTCGGAAGAAGAAGACATCTTGGACATGTTGTCGTGAAGCGGACGGCTTGTCCGTATGCAAATATCTTTATAATCCTTTTCTGTGGCTTTCTTCCTGTGATGTGTGGCTTTGGTCATGTCGATTTTAGTGTACCCACTTGCTCATAAGACGTTGTACATGTCCTCAGCATTCGAGCCGTCCGCGTTCTTCTTGCTGGATTTGCTCGCGGGTTGTGATTGCTTCTGGATCGATACAGTCGGTGAGTCGGCATCCGACTTGGCGCCTAGCAGGCCAAACAGGTTTCGAAGCTCTCGCCTGGTGGTGGGCTGCACCGCGGCAGCGCCATATTTTGCATTGACCTTGCCATTCAGAGCCACCACTTCCTCGTCCGAGTTCGCGTCCGGGTGGTCCTTGAGGAAGCTGTCCTGGATCCAGAACTGGACCATATTCATGACGAGCGGGCAGCCGATCATCACGATCAGCAGCTCGATCTTGGGGTGGTTGTGCACGGGGTAGAACAGCAAGTAGCCCATGACGCCAAGTGGCGTGCGGAACACAAAGATCGCGACAGCGACAATCACCTTCATCAGCATCAGCACAAACATCCACGAGAGCAGTTGGATCGTCCACACACGAAGCGACGGCGGATCTCCATATCGCCCCGGGTGCTTGAGCTCATTCCATCCATACCGGACCTACCAAGAACAAAGATCCCAAATCAGGAATCTCCCAGATTCAACTGGTGCCCGTGCAAGAGCCACATACCGCAATCGCTGTGACGACGTGGAGCAGCACGTACGCGATGTACACACCAAGTGTCGTGTCGATCACCACGTTCATAAAGTAAAACGCGCACTACAGCAACCATCCCACAGATGAGACATTCCATTCCATGCATCACGCCACCATATTGTTAAACCAGTGCCGTCGCCACCCACATACCTCGTCCGATTCGCTGGGTTTGTCGCCGTTGTCGGCGGTTGCGATCGCACAGAAAATGTTAAGCACGTGGATCATCGCGGCCGACGTGCCCTGTTTCATGGCGTCCAAAAACCAGATCTTGACAGGGCGACGCGGCGTCTCAAAGTGCCACTTGCAGTACAGCGACGAGAGCGCGATAAAGCCCAGAGAGAGCTGCACTGCGTCGTCGGTGCGGTCGGCGATCAGCGTGCACTCGGAGCTCATGGTGGCGGCAGCGGTGGCTTTCGTTCGCGTCGGCGGAGGAGCGAGGCAAGAGCGTCTCTGACGTTCGTGGGTGCCGCTGGATGATGCTTCTGGTGGGCAGCTATTTCCAGGGTAGTTTACCCACCCCGATCGTGAGAAAAACTGGAAGAAATGAACTACCGACACTCTTGATGGGCAAAAACAAACACTCATCCAACCCCGAAAATGAGTTTTGAAAGCATAATATGAGCCAATCATGTCGACCATATTATGGTCGACATGATTGGCTTCAAAAACGGTTCTAACCTGTGCAAGTCCTCCACTAAGGGGTGGAAAGGATGGACTAAACAGATGCTGGAACCGTAAGATTCTGGAAAGCTTTCGGTTGTAGATGGCTACAGCACCAAGAAAATACCGGTAGCATCTAGTTCTCCCCGGTAACCTACCGGTACTGATCCCAGACTGAAACCTTCTTCTGTGCCACCATCATCATCATGGTCGGTCGTCGAATTGACCAGCCTCTTGAAGAACAGTTCTGCATCACCATCGTTCAACGTGTTCTCCTCCCTTGACTGGTTCTCCCTCCTCCTCCTGTGCCCAACGCGTTCTCCCCCCCTGTCAACGTGTGCTCCTCCCTTTGTCCATCAATCAACCATGTCGACCCCACTGACGACCGCCGCCGCCTCGACGGCCGAGACCACGCTGCTGCCGACGCTACGCCGCGCGCTGCAAATGCGGGACGTGGACACGGCCCGCGCACAGTTCCTGCAGCTGCCAGCGCTGGACACGCGCCACGCGCAGTGGCTCGAAACGGCCGTGCGCGACGGCTACGCAGCCGGGCTGTTCGACGTCAACTCGGTGCTGAGCTTCTTGGAGAGCCTGCCGAACTGGCACTGGACGCTCGACGGCTGCGTCGTGCTCCACCGCGTCAACACGACGCTCGCGACGGGCAGTGCGCATGTCGTCCACGTGCCGACACTGCCGCTCGCGTACTTTCTCCACAAGCTGCTCAGCCATCTCGACGGCAGCGCCAAGGTGCGCGCCGAGGCGTACTGGTACGAGTGGGTCTCGCCCACGATGCGTGCTGTGGTGACGGGCCATCCGGTCGTGATCGAGTCGTATGCGCGTCGCGAGCTGTTGTACGCGCCGGCCTCGAGCCACGCGTACGATTTTGATCGTCGCAATGTGTTTTCCTGGCGCACGCCATGGACTGCCGACGAGCGCAAAGACCAGTGGCGGCTCGTGCCCGCGAGCGTGCAGCGCGACCGGTTTTATTTGCAAAGTGTGCAGTACGGCGAGTACCTCTACGCGGCCGACTATGCCAAGTTTGGTCGCGACGACCGCGGCAAGTTGCGGAGCCGCGTGTTCACGTGGCGCAAAAAAAACGACCCCGTCGGGGACGCTGGCCACTGGCAGCTGATCCCGCTGGACCCGCACGGGCGCGACATTTTTGCACTCTACAATCCCTACCAGAAGGAGTACTTGTACTCGCCCAGTGATGTGTATGATCGTGAACGTCGGCACGTGTTTACGGCGGCGCCGACGCCGAATGACCCGGCGTGGGAACAAGAGCGTCGCTGGCGCATTCTGCCACTGGCGAACTCACCAATGGAGCAGGGCATTGAGGCATTTTTCCGCAAGCAGTACCCAGACGCAGTCGCATTGCTGACCAAGGCACTCGAGGAACTGCCCGACCACACAGAACACGTCAAGTGCTACATCTACCGCATGGCCTCGAACCTGCGGATGGGCCAGACGGATTTGCTGCGACCCGACTTTGACAAAATCGAAGAGACGGGCGGCGACAAGGCCGCGATCTTCCACGGACTCCACCATCTGTGGGCCGAGACGGCGGCCGTGCTCCACGTCGAGACTGCCGCTACGCTCGAAGGCGAAGTCGATACGACCGAGGCGTTGAAGCCCACGCTCGTGTCTGTGGACCACCATCTCCAGCGAGGCGACCAGGCGTTCGTTGCCAAAGACTACGAGGCTGCTCTCCAAGCCTACGAGGATGCCGCCGCTTCGCTTTCGGATACACAGGATGCAGTTCTGTGTGCGAAGCGAGCGACCGCACGACTTGCGAGCGCCAAATGCCACTTTGCAATGCACGACTCGGAGAAGGCGCTCCAACTTCTGGAAGCGATGCTTGCGTGTAATGAGCCTGAGTCAGTGCACCTGCCCGTCGAGATGGAGGCTCGAGGTCTGCTTTGGATGGGACGGTGCAAACGCCAGCAGAAGCTATACGAAGATGCGCTCCACTTACAAGAACGAGCACTCGACAAGATCGCGTCGGCACCCACTGACAGTGCGACGGCCCAGTGGGTGCGACACTGTGTCCTGATCGAGATGCAAGTCGTTGGCATTCACCAGAAGGAACTATTGGCCGGTCTCCTCGAGCGATCCGAGCAGGCCGCGTCGCTACTGCCCACGAATGAGTCGGCTGATCCGCGGGCTGCAGACAAAACGGTGCGCCAAATGGTCGACTTGTTCCACTGCCCGCTGAGTCTCGAGCCGATGCAGGATCCAGTGATGACGCCCAATGGCGACACATACGAGCGAGAGATGATTGAGCGACATTTGGAAGTGAACGGCCACTTTGACCCGATGACCCGAGCGCCGCTCACGAAGGCGCAGCTGTATCCGAACCGTGCGTTGAAGATGCTCATGGAGACACTGCTCTGTGAGCACCGGCTTGGCTTACTACTATTGGCGTCTGGATCCGAGTAGATACGCTAGTAGCTGCCTGATCATCAACCAAATCAAGTCTCACTCGGCATCACTTTGCTTGGTCCAATTTTTTTTATGGAAGATCTGAATGTGTCGTTTCGAGCAAGGTTCCGCGAAGCCAAGGTGAATAGTAACGAACCATCCAGTCACGCGACCAAGAGAGCCTTCTCAAGAGGGAAAGGGAAGTGCGATGGTTCAACGATGCGGTCGATCGTGCATTTGAGTGGACAAGATTACCACGCAGTCGTGGCGTATTGTGGCCGAGTTGAACAGCGTCAGGTTGCGCACGATGACGATGATGTGGGCGTCGACCGCCGCGGGGCTCTCGCTGGCGTCCAGTGGCGCGTCATTCCTGACCATGGTCCATCTGCGGTGTCGATGGGACGTCCACACTTCCAGCGTGCGGTGGCTTTTCTGGCTCTTCTTCTCGTGGATTTGTGCGCGATGCACTATGCGCTCCGTGTTTTTCGTGTGGATGAGCATGCAACCTTCATCCCAGCGCGTAGACGAGAGCGACCCGCACAGCTGGACCTACGGTCAACTTGACAGACTCGGCATTCACGGTGTCCAGTTCCTCCCACAGGCCAGGAGCGTGTGGATCACAGCCGTAATCGGTGCTGGAGATGTTGCGCTGGCGGGGATCGCAGTCACGCTCTTTCCGCTTGCTTATGAACTCTGTCGGCTGGCGAGGATCGCGATGGACCGAGGCAAAAGGAGAGAACGAGAGCAGATCAAACGATATCGCGCGGTTATTACGTGTGTCATTGCTCTGTATGCTGCTGCGCTCATTGTGCTCGCGATCGCGTATGACGGCTACAGCTTGTACACCCATCGTTGCTTGCTAGGCGTGTACGGCGTGCAAGTGATCGGGCTCATTTACATGGTCGCTCAGCTCGTGCTTCTCAACGTGAATGGTCGCAAATACGAAACTATCCACGGCGTTTTCGTCGCTTCGCCAGTATACAAACGGCTCAAGCAGATCATGTACGTGGCCGTGGGCCCAACCTGGATTTGGTTCTCATGGTTTACACACCCCTCTTTTGCTCAATTTAGGCTGGTGTATGCAGTCTTTGCGTTTCAGTTCCAGCTCTCGATGATCGTCAACTACTTGCACAAAATTTCACCGGATAGCAAGGTCATGAATGTGATTGGTATCAGTTTGATTCTCAACAACAGCTTTGGCTTAGCGCTGTCGATCACCACAAGCTGCTCCCAAACGTGCGTCTTTCAAACGTGCGCGAGATGCCTCCCTGAAGACTTAGAAGCCCAGTTTGTCCAGCAGCAGCTCGCGCACCCGCATCACGCCGATCTTGAAGCACCGAGAGCGAACCCCGTGTTTGTCTACACCGATATCCAATCGTCGACGGCTCTGTGGAACAAATGCGGCGCAGTGATGGGCATGGCAACTGAAATTCATGACAACATTTTACGATCATCCCTTCTCAAACATCGTGGTTACGAGATTACGACGGCTGGCGACGCGTTCCAACTCGCATTTCACACGATCCAAGATGCGGTGGAGTACTGTCTCGACGTGCAGCTGCAGCTGCTCGTTGCGAAGTGGCCACGAGGGATCCACGGTGTGCTGCCTGCTGTCGAGAAAGAGCGATCCGGCCGTCGCGTGGTTTTTAACGGATTGCGCGTCCGCATGGGGATCCACGACGCATGCGAAGATGAAGGCCGACTCGTCCACGACATTCATGCGGTCACGCGCAAGACCATTTACAGCGGGATGAGCGAGATCATTGCAGAATACGTTGGTGATCTTGGCAGCGGAGGACAAATCCTGTTGACCGAGCGGGTCGCAGCATGGCTCAAACACCACAGGGAGGACTTATCGGTGGATGTCTTCATGCAGTATCTCGGAGAATATGCTGTACCGCAAGTCAACTTGTCGGTGGAGATCTACCAATTGCAGCCGGCCATGCTCGCTACGCGTGTCTCCCATTTCGAGGTTCCTACGATCCGACACATTCCGAATAATCCGTCAGCAACAGAAGACGATGACTTGCAACACAAACTGAATCCGCCCACGTCAGACCCCTGGCGGCGTTTCTACGAGAATTCACGCGGCCTGGAACGGCACACCACCGCGGACACGTTCGAAGATTTGATGTCGCCTATGTCGAACGAGTCTTTCAAGCTCCTTGAGTCTCCACGTCCCCCACCACAGCAGATTCAGCCGCCGCCGCTGCAAACCGACCTCGCGTATGCTGCATGATTTTCCGTGCGGAGACACCTCCCGACCGTCTCGTGGTCAAGTGATGGCGGGTCTGTGTGTGTATCACTGAGATTCACGTCCACACCAGTGTCCGTTGACCGAGTCCGCAAAAAAATCGTACAGCCCCTCGCTCCCGGCCGATCCAACTACACCGTAAACGGGAACCACATGCCACAAACGCGTTGGCATGTGCCGAGCACACCGAAATCTTCACGAGTGCGTTCCTCTCGATGCTGTCGATCGACATGACCCCGACTCGCGACGATCGCGAGCGGACCCCGAGCGAATCCCGTCTTGTTCATCCTGAGGGGGACGACGACCGTTCCCGGTCGGCTTGCTGTCACATGGCTTCTGTGCACTGGTGTAGAACCTTCCGGCGTCGAGTATACGAGCAGCACGGTCGATGAAACCATCCATGGCCTCTGCGACATGAAGCTGCGGCCTCTAATCCTCTATACTGCTCCCGATTAAACGAATCCTGCTCACAGCTCGATAGTCTGTAAAAACCTGTATAAACATGTATCCCTCCACACGCGCTTCCCATTAAGCCCTTGTACATGAGACCGTCGGCGCGGGGTTGAGGACAAACAGAAACACCGCGAAACGCGCCGTCCGTTCGGGGCACTTGCCAACGCCACGCCCATGGCCGTGCTGACGCCCGCGGCGGCCGCGCTCTCGACGGCCTCGGCGCTCGCGTCGCTGCTCACGATGGTCTACCTCCGCTGCCGCTGGGACGTCTACGCCTCGAGCGTTCGATGGCTCTTCTGGCTCTTCTTCGTGTGGGTCGCGACGCGCTGCTCGATGCGCGCCGTGTTCTACGTGTGGCTCTCGCTGCAGCCAAGCAACCGCCGCGTGGACGACACGGATCCCGAGAGCTGGACCTACGGCCAACTCAACCGCCTCGGCATCCACGGTATCCAGTACCTCCCGCAGGCGCGCAGTGTGTGGATCACTTGCGTCGCGTGCCTGGGCGATCTCGCGCTCGCGGGCATCGCGCTCACCGTGTTCCCGCTCGCGTACGAGCTGTGCCGACTCGCGCGGATCGCGATGGACCGCGGTGTGAAGAAAGAGCAGGCGCAGATCCGACGGTACAGGCTCGTGATTGGCGGTGGGCTCGCCGCGTACGTTGTCGTGCTGCTCGTGCTCGCGGTCGTGTACGACGGCTACAACATCCACACGTACCGGTGTCTGCTGTGTGTGTACGGGCTGCAATTTGTCGGATTGGTGTACATGGTGTGGCAGATCGTGCTGCTCAAGGTGAACGGGCGACAGTACGAGACTGTCCAGGGGGTGTTTGTGGCCTCCCCCGTGTACCAACGACTCAAGACAATCATGTACGTACGTGAGGAGCCAAACTGTCTCGAACCACGTACTGATACTAGCGTGGTGGTGGATGCACGGTAGGCTCGTGTACGCTGTCTTTGCGTTCCAGTTCCAAGTCTCTATGATGATCGTGTACATTCTCGGGGTCTCGCCAGACAACAAATTTCTCAGTATGCTCGGCATCAGCTTGATCCTGCAAAACACGTATGGCCTGGCACTGGCGATCACGACCAGTTGCTCGCAGACGTGCTTTTTCCACGCGTTCTCGAGCTGCATCCCGGAAGATCTGGAGGCTCAGTACCTGCAGCAGCGCCTTGCAGCCCCCAAGGACGAAGATTTGGAGGCACCGCTCACGAATCCCGTGTTTGTGTATACCGATATCGAGTCGTCTACTGCGCTGTGGAATTCCGTGGGCGAAGCGATGGCGACCGCGACCGACATCCACGACACGATTCTGCGGTCTGCACTGCTCAAGCATCGTGGCTACGAGATCACGACCGTGGGTGATGCATTCCAGGTGGCCTTTCGGACTATGCGTGATGCGGTCGAGTACTGCCTCGACGTGCAGCTCCAGTTGCTCGTCGCCAAGTGGCCCAAAGACCTCAATGATGTGATTCCTGCGACCAGTAAAGTGCGATCCGGTCGTCGTGTGATTTTCAAAGGTCTTCGTGTTCGTATGGGGATCCACGATGCGTCCGAGGAAGATGGGCAGCTGGTGAAGGACATTCATGCCGTGACGGGCAAGACGACGTACAGCGGCATGAGCGAAGTGATCGCCGATTTTGTGGGTGATCTCGGCTGTGGCGGTCAAATTCTTCTGACGAACCGTGTCGCGACGTGGCTGAAGCAGCACCGACATGAGTTGTCAGTCGACGTTTTCGTCAAGTACATGGGCGAGTACAGCGTTCCTCATGTCAGTGCGAACGTCGAGATATACCAGCTTCAGCCAATCATGCTCGCCTCGCGTGCCAAACATTTCCCCGCACTGCCTCGACGTGGGGCATCCGAGAGTTGCTTGAATGGCGACCAAGCTACTAGACGCAGCCGTAGTGGACGGCTCTGCTTCAGTGGTGCCCGGATACTTGAAGAACAAAAAGCCCAGACACCGGACACACTTCCGCTGACGCTTACCTCGTCCGAAGAGACCTCACGATCGTCGCTTGATGTGTCATTCCAGCCGCTAATGTCACCTCAGACGCTCCATGCACCCTCTCCGACTCGACAACGTCCAGAGCAGACAGCAAAGGGGACTTGAAATGGCGCTATGTTGGTGAAAGACCCGACAGGGACGTCCTCCTACGCGGTTTGTTGGTGATATCGGTGGGCAGAAGCACGAACTGTACTCAAGCGTTTGCCGCTGGACATGCAGACTTGGACCTGGCGGAGAGCAAGCGCCTGAATGATGAACCCATCCAACGAATGGCTTTTGCTGTATTCGTCGTCGGGAAGTCGCACGCGGCGATCAAGAAACGCATCGGGGAAGTGTTCCGAGTCGAGCATCACACGTGCGACGACGTGTGGCGCTGTCACGGTTGCGAATTCGGTCCAGTCGCCGGCATCCTTTGATAGTCGTGATGTGGTCCAACTCCATGTCATGACAGCACCGATCGATGCGACGAGCAGCACGCAACCGGCAATCGTGAACCACGCATTCTGATCGGGAATCGAGGCAAACACAGCGATACTTCGGCTATTGTTCTCGAAGTCGAGCGACTGCCGGCGCTTGTCGACCATGATGATATCTTTGACGACGCCGTTCTGCAGGAGGAAAAACGTCGCAGCCGTGTAAGCGGTTTGCAGACCGTGCTCGATGTACATGTGGTTGTTGAGCACCATCGTCAACCGCTCTTCTAGGATTGGCAGACAATCTTGTCGGTCCACGTGGGTGGCGTTCCAGACGAGAGTCTCTACGTTGTGCAGCATGAGCGGCTCCCCCGCGAACACATCATACAATTGATTGGCCTGTCCAGTCGCATCGCGGAACGGCTCGTGCACTCGGACAAGCGGCAAGTACCGCGGCTTGCTGTCCAACGTGAGGGGAAAGAAGAGATCGATTGGAAGCGCGTCGGCACCCACGATGAGTTCTTGCGCACCAGCGTTTGGCGATGTGTCGCTGAGACGGAATCGAAGACCCAAGCAAGCGGCGGTGCCTTCACTGCAAGTAGCGTGGAAGTGGGAGGACAGATCGGTTACGGTCCACGTGAGCTTACCGATTGTGAGCGTGTAGATCTTGCGCAAATTCGTCGCCACGGCATTTGCACCTTCGGTTTCGGAGAGATCCGAGTTGCTCTCCAGTGAGTTCGCGACCAAACGCTTTCCAATGCTGACGACCATCAGCGACGACTTGGAGATAGTCCCACATTCTTGCTCCCAACCAAAGATACTGCGACGGATGCGAAGCTCCTCTGTGCCATTAGAGTTAATGCACGGTGCGAATACTTGCACCTGCGGTTGGACGTCGTACGTCAAACTGAAGGCCGGGTAACTCGTCTTCGGAAGCATACACGTCGCACTCGTCTGAAGGCAGTCGGTGAACTTGGTGATCTGAGTGGACCATGTCGTGCTATTGACAGGTGTGGTTCGGTACTGAAGCAACGGGTCAACTTCAAACTCGATCGAAAACGCGTTAAATGCGACCGTCTCGGAGATGTCGACATGAGAAAATTCAATGGTAGCATCGGAGCTCGTATTCTCGGCCTCGCGGAAAATCGCCTTCGTTTGGTTCATGCACGCGTCGAGAAAAAACTCACGCAGTCCGGCGTCGGCGAGATGGGAATCAACGGGTGGGAGTATGTCCATCGCACGGGCAAACGAGCCGCTGAAGCCGACGGGAAGTCCTCCCAAAGTGGAATGGATGTCGATCAAGTTCGTGAAAAACATGCGCTCCAGCGTGAAAAGACTGGTCACGACCAGGTCCGCAGCAGTTGAAATGCCCATAGGGAGCTCCGAGGCATTCACACGTGGATTCAGCGAGCCATCAGCGGCGTCGAGCTTTGTCCGGATAGTCTTCGGCTCGATCGCTTCCTGTAGCAGACGACTCTGCCAGTCGCGTTGAATGAATCCGTACTCGAGCACAGTATCCGGAACGGGCACCAAACTATCAATGCCTGCGTACGTCCAGCTACACTCGGGCTTTTGCTTCGCGATGCGCGGCAACACGAGATTTCGCAAGACCGTATTGGTGATCGGATTGAGCGGACTGCGCTCCGAAAAGGTTTGGTTGAAAGTCGACGTCCTTGCAGCGATCGAGGCGTTGACGTTAGCGACGTACACGAGATCTTCAGGAACGATCTTCAGCTGGATCTCGAGTGGTCGTAGCTGAACATTCAAGGCATTGAAGCTGTTGGTGATGAGAAACACAGCACCCGAGGTCAGGGCGAGAGTCAGTAGATCCAACTGCTGGCCGACATTCTCACGCAGCATAAACGATCGAAGCACGCGAATCACTACGACTTGCACCGCCAACGTGACAAACGGCTCAATCGGTGTGGTGAGCACGGTGGCGATATTCCCCGTGTACGAGTTGTAGTCGTCCAACAAGTTGATTCGAGATTCCTCGTCCTTGGACTTGCTGTCGAACCGTGCCAACTCCCAGCCACGATTCATGAAAATGGCAAACGTGACGATACCAGCGACAGCAATTGCCGCACCGAGCGACAGCCTACCAAAGCGGATCGACAAATCGACACTCACGACAGCAACCCCACGGATTGTATGTTCATTCTCTTGGTCATCATCGTCGCTATCGACAGAGGCTGTGGCATGTGGCTTGGATATGCGAGGACATCCGCTATGCTCGCTTCGATCCACTAGAACAATCGGTCCGGACTGATGAAAAGAAGGCTTGTCGTTGTCGCTTTTGGATCTGGTCTTGAGCGATGCAAGATGGGGCGGCTCTCTACGTGGATTGGCCTGCGACGCGTGGTGTCCTGCTCTGGGCAAATCAGGCGTCGCAGTGATGGAATTTTTCAACTTGTATTGCTGCTTAGCCGAAGTAGCAGCTTTGATGGAAAGGTTTGACACTATGGTTTTCGTCGCTGGGGGCGACACTGAGACAGAGTGCTCCTCCTGGTTGTCGGTACTATCGCTCGGCTCGTGGACTCCTCTGCTGTCATCCGGTGCAACATGCGCACCATTGGAGAGTTCGTGGGCCGGGATCTCAGGGCTCGTCGCGCAGGCTTGGCGTTGGTCGGCTTCCTTTTGACTGTCGATAGGGTTCGCATTGATCGCGTCTGTCCGGTTGCTTCGGCTCGCAGCCCCACCAGATGCGGAAGTTTCAGTCCGTGTGACTTCCTTCATCGATCCAAGAGCACGAGATATTCAGAGGGGCTCGTGACGTGCTTCCGTGCTGTGAGGCGTTTATCGACAGTGCCCCCGGGGTTCGTCTACGCTCGAACGAGAAGAGCTCAGGAATTGCTTCGGCTAGAGAATCCAGCTGAACAGGTCAGACACACAAATTCAAAGAGAAGCACGCGGCGGCGGCGACTGGTCGAGGCTTGTGCGATCAGAGTCGTTGGTTACATCGGTACTGTATTGACAATGGCGTAGTAACAACCCTTCAACTGCTAAGCCCCAGCATATCTCAACCAAGTGTCGGTTGAAACCAACGGCGACAGTGATGAGCTATTCAATATGTAGCATGTATGATCCCGTCGTGGGGGGAATGAAATATCCCTACTCAATGAGCGGAGCGAGTACGAAAGGCGCTTTATCAGTTTGTGGTTTGGATGCAACGAGCTGTGTCTTTCACTGTATCGTCACTCCCAATTTCTCGCCGGCGACACTTGATGTGGCTTGCTCTGGTCGGCGGAGAGCCAGCGCATCGATGATCAAACCTTCCACGGGGGTGTCTTTTGCTGTATTCGTCATCGGGAAGTCGAACTCGGCGATCCAGGAAGATCTCTGGGAAATGCTGCGAATCGAGCATCACACGCGCGATGACATGAGGCGCTACCGCCGAGCCGAGTAAAGTCCAGTCGCCACCACTTGAGTTGCGTGCCTCATCCCAGCTCCATGCGATAACGGCACTGAGCGAGATGAAGATGGATGCAGCCAATGATTGAGAACCAGGCGTTTAGGTCCGGAACGGAGGCGAAGACGGCCATGTTCCGCCGGTTGTCTCGGAAGGCAAGCGACCGATCGCCCGTGTCAAGCTCGATGGCGTCCCTCCCAACGCCGTGCTGGAGGAGAAAAAAACGTCGCAGCGGTGTACGCCGTTTGCCAGCGGTGCTCGATGTACATATGGTTGTTCAGCACCGTCTTCAACTGGTCTTCCACGTGCGGGTTGCAAGTTTTATTGTTTGTCTGGCTCGTATTCCAAGCAAGGCTATCAACGTTGTGTGGTAGCAAAGGATCCGCATCACACGGTCTGAGTTTCGATTCGTCAAATCCGCTGGTTGCAGTGGTTCGTGAACTTGGACGATTGGGATGTACCGTGGCGTGCTTTCAAATCCCAACGGGAAAAACAGATTCCGCACTCAGCCGCTTGCCGACGCTGATGACCATGAGCGATGTATTCGACGTGCGTTCACAGTCTTGGCGCCAAGCTGCGCTTTTTCGACGGATACGAAGTTCCTCTGTGCCATTCGAGTTCACGCATGCAGCAAACACATGCACTTGTGGTGGAATGGCGCACGGCGCACCACATTTCTTCGGAACCATGCAACCTCGCTGGCGACACAATGCATCGCGTAAACATGTTCAGCTTGGTGTACCACTTCGAGTTGTCAGAGCTTTTTGAATCGGACAGTCGCAGAGGATCCACTTCGAATTCCAATGTGAATGCGTCAAAGACAAGTGTCGATGACGAATTGACCCGCGACAATTCGATGGCTGCGGTGGGACGTGTGTCCTTAGCAGCGTTGAGGGTTTGTTTGGTGGTGTTCAAGCATGCGTCGAGAAGATACGCACGCTGTTGTGTTTCGTCAAGATGGCCTTCCACCGGAGGAACAAGCTTCATAGCGTTGGCGAATGCTTCGATTTGATCATCCGGTGAGCTGTTCCGCAGATAAAATTCAGCTTCCGTATCGCTCTTCAGCAAACCAGGAAACATTTTCTCCAAGATATAGATACCGCCCACGAAAAGATCCGCAGCGGTGGTCACATTCATTGGTAGACCAGAGGCATTCACATTTGGATTCGATGAAGTCGACGCGTTGACATCCAATCAAAGTATCTGAGGCTCGCGTGCCACTTCGAGTATTCGCGTTTGCCAGTCTCGCTGAGAGAAACCGTATTCCAACACTGTATCCGGAATCGTTTCTTCAACACTGTCACCCCAGTCCTCATCACACATCGGCGACTGAACCGCAACTCGTGGCATGATCAGGTTTCGCAAAATGGTGTTCGTGATGGGATTGCGAGGACGACGTTCCGAATACGTTTTCTTGAAACTGGACGATACGGTCGCAGCGGGTGACACATCAGGCACGTATGCAAGATCATCTGCCGAAATCCTCGGCTCCCGCTTGCCAGGCCGCAATTGAACATTCAGTGCATTGAAGCTGCTGTTGATCAGGAGCACGGCACCGGTCGTCAACACGAGCGTGAGCAGATCAAAGTGCTGGGCGATGTTCCCGCGGAACATGAAGGTGCGAAGTACACGAACCGCCAAGACCTGGACGAAGGGCTCCACTGGCTTGGTGATACCCGAGGCAATGTTACCGATGTTCGAGTTGTAGTCGTCCAGCAGCTTGATCCAACCCTTTTTCGTCGTTGGCGTACATGTCGAGCTCTCTCATCGTCACGCCCTTGTTGAATACCACAGCGAATGCGATGATCCCACCGACGACAAACAGCGCGGAATACGCGAATCGGTCATCGCGAATCGATACGGCAATGCTGACTGCAGCGTCAGGCGCGGGCGACTGATCGTCAGATCTATCCGCGTCGCCCTCCGGAGAGGCCGTGCTTCGTCGACATACACCACTGGGGCTGACCGCGAGATCGGTTCATTGTCACTCTTGGACCGGACCTTGGTCGAGGCGAGATCCGGCATCGCACTTTGTGGGTCTGCCTGGGACACATGGCGTTGCGTAACGCGCATCTCGCTGTAGCCACTTTCTCGGACGGCTGCAACTTTTTCCTTGACGACTTCGTCTCGCCAGCATATCTGGAAGCTATGGGCAGTTGATCAGTAGCCGCACAGGCTGCGCGGGTCTCCACTTCGAACGGCAACTCATCTCGGTCAGCGCTGCTGTTGCTTGGCTCGCCTACCGCGTTGTGGAGAGGAGGGGTCGTGACGGCTGGCGATCGGACAAGCTTCCAAGCGTCATGCTGAGACTCTGACGTTGCTTGCGACGCCAGACCGTCTTGCGCACGACCTTTCGATCTTTCACTGGGTTCCACGTTCATCGTACCGTTCCAATATGGAGCTCGTCAACTTGAGAGGTGCCCACCGCAGTGCCAAATTGCGCAATGAAGTCACCGAGCGGAGACGGGTGTCGTTTTCTTTTCTTGTGTGTGGAGTGAACGTCGACGACCTGGAGGCTACGTTACCACCTGATGGGATCTTTCTTGCGACCATACGTTTTGCGGGATGCACGGCTTCATTAGGGCAACGGTCGTGAGATGCCCAACTGCTGCCATGGTTTCACAGTGTACCGTAGTCTTGTGCGAGACCGTCGTAGTCCGGGACAAATGGTGAAACCTTCGTCAATCCCAGTTTGTGAGACTGCACAAGCTCGGTCGCTAACGGCCCTCAACCGTTAGCTCACCACAACACATAGCCATGGA
>JAADVY010000221.1:0-23293 GCA_023336035.1 Pythium plurisporium
TGCTGCAGGCAACATTGTTCTCAACAATCCCCCAGCCCTCCCGCACACGCCAAGCTTTTCAATACACTCACATTCGCCTTCCACAATTCGAGACGCACGCCGCGACCCAGCGCTTCTCTGAGCAACAATACGATCCACGCATCAGTGAGCCGATCGTTTCCCACTCCTCCCCGTCCCGCTATCCTTACCCGCTGACGTAGACGCGCTGCTCGGCGTGCACCGACGACCCGAGGGCCACGCCTGCGAGCGGCGCACTCAGCACCGCCGCGCCCAGCTTCGCATGGCGTCTCAGTGCGCGCGTGAACATGGTCCTTGTCTTTTCTTCTGTGCGTGGCGGCGCGTGGGCGGCGCACTGATCTCGGGGATGTGTCGTGAAGCCTTCGCGCAAGCTTCGTCAAATTGCGCTCTCTGATCTGAACGGATACCCTTTTCATCCGGTTTTAGAAGGTACCAACCAAATCAATTGAATTCGAAAGAAAATAGTGTGGTTCACGCTACTTCGCGAAGAGGCACGGGTGCAGTTGAAGCTGATGGAAACGTGTATGGGGATCCGAGGGGGCGAACGAGCAACCTACAGCGAGCTAAGCACGCTTCTTACGCGAAGGTAGAACCCACAAAATGCTGAAGCGACTTGTGAAGGAAGCGACCGGCGGGTTCTCGTCGTCGGGCGAGCAATCGTCGCGGAAAAAGAAGCCTTCGACGCGCCGGGCGGCCGCGTCTTCCGAGGACGATGACGAGAGGCGACGCGATACCCAAAAGAACAAGAGCAGGGCGCCAGTCGACGATGAGAGTGACAGTGGCGATACGAGCGCTCGGACTGCGCGTCGACGTCGAAATAGCTCCAAGGACGAGAGTGAGCACGGTGTGGGAGGCGCTCGAAAGACCAAGCGGTCGGCGAGGAAGTCAGCGGACGACACGCCGAGTGAGGAGGCGGCGGTGACGTCGACGAGACGCAAAACGACCTCCGCAGCTGATGAGACACGACGCAAGAAGGCCGGGCGGATGAAACGTGAGCCGCTGCTGGAATACAGTGTGATTGAGACCGTCCACAGTGCGATGCACGGCAAGAAGAAAAAGAGGGCGCGGCAGGAACTGCTGGAACTCTTTGGCTCGTACGATAGTGACGACACGGGCATGGTGGACAGCGAGAAGTTTAAGAAATGTATCGCCAAGGTCGGCATCAAGTTGAAGAAAACCAAGGAAGTAGACGCGTTGGTGCGATGCTTCGCCAAGGCAGCGGCAGGTGACGATGACCAGTCCTCTGGTGGGGAGACGACCGCAAAGACCACGCGCGTGGATTACGTCGCGTTTGTCGAGTTTGCGTGTAACGTGCGGGATTCCGAGAGGCTGAGTGCTATCGCAGTCAAGCTTCGTGACGTGATCCGTGCGTACGATGACAAGCACGATCGTGCCACCACTGTGCCGTACACTATCGTGGCGGATCTGAAGAAGCTAGACAAGAACAAGCGAGGATGGATCGCATCCGACCGATTTGGTGATTTTATGCAAGACCATGAGCGACCGACGTTTCGACTGAAACCAAAGGAGATTGAGATTCTCACGGAACGCTTTGAATACGAATATGACAAGGGCACGCTCGGCTTTGACTATGTGCAGTTTGCTCGATGGCTGCAGCCGATGCTCCATCTAGACAAGAAAGAACTCCATGCGAGAGTGAAGCAACTCATCAAAGCAGCTCAACAGTCAGGTGGCTGGGAGCTTGACGAGCTGTTTGAGGCCATGGACGATAGCGGTGACGGCCAGATCAGTGCCTCCGAGCTCAAGCAGGCGCTTTTTGATATGGGACTTCCGCTAACGGATGCTCAGATACAGTGCCTGGTGGAGGAATACGATGTCAATCGAGACGGCACGATCCAGTATGAGGAGTTTGTGTCGCTTTTTGGAGCACCAAAGCTTAAGCGTCCGTCTCGCAACCAAGACAGCGATGGTGATTCCGACCAAGCCGCAAAAAAACGAGCAAAGGCCAAGGCGAATGTGAGGAATACTTTCAGCTGGGCAATCAACAAAGCGTTTGCGCGTAAACACGCTCAAGCAAACAGATCGGCAAACACGTCCAAGAATGCGAAGCGGAAAAACGAAAATTCGGCATCGTCTGGCCACGATACACGCACAAAGCATAGAAAGCGGAAATCTGACAAAGAGAGTGATGAACGATCAGAGTCAAGTTCTGACGATGAGAAGGATCGATCCAAGAGGCATCGTACAAAGCGTCTGTCTTCAAAGAAGGCCAAACAGAATTCTCAAGAATCCTCATCGTCCGAGCCAACGACGAAACGTGGTCAAGCGACATCGTCAAAACAGAAATCACCGACTACAGCCTCAAAGCGAGCTTCTAATTCGTCGACGGAGTCAGAAGTGGAGCAGAAGAAGCCCACACGGCGTCGCCACGATGAAGATAGCGATTCTAGCGAATCTCCCCACCTAGACGTGCGTCGCAGGCTACGATCAGACGCCGTGAACGGTGAAAGCAGAGTTGATTCATCAAAGCGGAAGAGTCGCGCTAAATCGACCGCGTCGACAGCATCTCGCAGACAAACACGCACTCGCAAACGGAAGACGTCAAGAACGAGGAGTATCGGTGCTTCCAAATCTCCGCAACGCATCCGCGAATCGCGCCGAAGTAGATCTCTAAATCAACCAGCAGCCGGGCGAGCAAGGAAGGCCAAACCTCGCGGTAACAGTGCAGAGTCACACGGCAACCACAACACAAATGACGCTGAGAACAACAGTGGCGGTTCTGGTTCAGGACTTGACCTTGATCAGGTCCGTAATCTGCAGAAACTGCCACGGAAGAAGCTGGTTAGTGGAAACCAATCGGTGTCAGATATCAGTGAACTTTCTGAGTGTGACGACGGCATCGGTGCGATTGGGGGTTTTGATGAAGAATCTAAGTCCGATCGAGCATACTATAAGCTGCTCAAATCTTCCTTGCGCCGAGCATTCGAGTTCTTTGACACCGAGCACACTGAAACTATCAGCAAGCGGAACATCGGCCATGTTCTTCGTGCACTCGGGCACGAATATTCATCCCGAGAACTCGACCGTGAGATTAGTCGTGCTGACATTGACAAAAACGGCGAAATGGATTTTTACGAATTCTTTCACTTGGTGAAAAGACAACTCATGCTGAAAGCTTATCTACTCTCTCAACGAAGAGAAATGGTGATTCGTCAGGCATTTCAGTCTCTCGACGTATCCAAGAATGGTTCGCTGGACGAGAATGAATTCGAGTTCCTCGTGTTTAAAGTATTGCAGGTCGAGCTATCCGTCGAGGAGCAAGACGCTTTGTTGGATGCTGTCGAAGTTGCCGGTGATGGCAATATTCACGAGGACGACTTCATCAGTTTTATGAAAACAATGGAAGGGTACCACAAGAATGGCACGATCTCCAGAGAACGACAGATTGAAATGCTTCAGAACCTGGACCCTGTGTCCAGGCTAGCATGCTCGGCAGTCAAGAAACTCATCCGGGGAGCACCAAAAGACTTGGACAAGGACTTGCTCATGCTTATGGGAGTACCAACGAATTACCGGCCGGCACTTACATCTGCAGTTGTTTGTCGAGATCTCCACGAGATATCGATGGAGCATGCACTGGGGTTTCCGTGTCCTGAGACGATTGTTTGTCTTGCACAAGATCCGCTTCGTGTGAGTGCGAAGAAGGAGTCCAGTGTCTTAGGTATTGGTAAATCCACAGACCCAGACGAGGATGAAGCCAAACGAGTTCTGAAGCAAGCTGAAGCATGGCAGGCTCACGCGATCGTTTCGTTAAAGAGGGCAACCGGCATTCCTAAGCCATTTGATACGAGAGAAGAGGATGTTATCAAACGATGCGTTCATGTCGCTTTGTACCAGGAGCAAGAGGATAAAACCAGAAGGAGACAACGTCGCATGGACAAGAGCAAGAGTAGTGGAACTCGACCATGGCAGACAAGTGGCGGTACAATCGTTGGCAACGTCCATGAGATTCCTGTTTTCTGGAAGCCAGCGGAGGAAGATGTTTGGGAGTTTTCTCGAAAGTCAACGAAAGAGGAGAAGTACAAGTTTGTGGTCCGCACCAACAACATGAATGACCGACTTTTCCTGCTCGTCGAGTTTATAATCCATCTGCGCACAGCGAGCAAGCTACCCACGAAAAAGAAGAGAAACATTCTGCGAATCTCCAACAAGGCGACCGAAGTCCACGAAATGGCTGCGTGTTGGTGCAAAATTCCTCTCCGAACTTTGCTGGCTCAACGCCTTGACGTTTTTCGCACGAAGGAAAAGCTTTGGGGAGGAACAATCGACTCGCCGATCGACATTGCCGAGGACGAAATCCTGAGACGCCGAACAGGTTGGCGTGCAATCACAAACGCCTTCACGAAACCTACGCCGCCATCGATGGGAATCAAGAGTGTACCAGTTGATTCGTATCCAGAAGAGATCCAGAGCTTTGTGCGCAAGATGCCGCCTCTCATCATCGCACCATTCGCTTCGCTACCGATTGTCGCCGAGTACATGACCACGATGCAAAGGACAATGTGGCTCAATCCCCACGTCATGGCAGGTATGAAGGCGTGTGGCAGCCATACACAATACCAGTCACTCACCACAACTTTCTCTCTCTTTGCATGTAGCCAATCTGTGCGAGCCTGTTTTGAAGCTACTCCCACAGATCATTGATGATCATGAGGCGTTGTCGGTCTTTCGACGGGCGTTTGATGCGGAACTGAATGGAGTGAAGAGCGAAGAGGAGCGGCAACGCAAGTTTCAGGACCTCGTGCTTCGCATGTGGCCATCTTTTCTCGACCTACTCGAGAAAATACCGCAATCAACCGTCCAAGACGCCAAAATTGCAGCCAGTTCCATGCGGCGCTTGTCGCTTTTGTCGCCCACAGCAGCATCAGCGACACAGGCTCCGCCGACCAAGGGGACCACCAATGAGCCCCAAGCCGATCATTTGGCGCGGTTCGAAATACTCCAGTGCTCTGCCCAAGGGTACGTACTCTTCTTGGTTATCTCACTCATAACGATCCGCAGTAGGTCTCATGCTTCTTTCTCTGCCACACACACACAGGAAGCTGCGCCTGCGCAACGTGCCAGTGGCCGCCGCACCCTTTCACATCCGGGAGGTCACGTATGAGAGGCTAATCTGAGCCATATCCATCAACTGGGTTAGTTTCATAACGAGCTTTTCATTGGTAGAAAGTACATCCTTCTTCTATTCCAGCCAATGGATGAATGGGAGAGCTGCGCACGCCACATTTCGCCTGGCGTGGATGTCATCGTGGCTTGCTCGGCAGCCATCACACGTCGAACAATCCAAGGTCTCCCCAAGGGCGTGCCGGCAGCATGACGTTCTTCCGCGAGCACGTGGACCAGATCGCCATCAACGAAGGCTTCCCGCTCAACGGGTTTCGCTTGATCGTCACGCTCGCGGCCTGCAGCTTGGTCGCGCCGCTCGTGCACCTGATCCGATCGGAGACGCTTCGTACGTGTGACCGAGTAATACCTCTCGCAGCCCAAAGGCGCTGACGCTGCTTGTGGTTGTGTTGCATTTCGTAGGCCATGTGTTTAACATCCTGGCGGGTGTCTACGTCGGTATCTTTGTTTTCGACTATGCGATTGTCCACTCGATCGCGTCGGCGTTTGCTGTGTACCTCCTCATGCTGATCGCTCCTCGGTGCGTTCACGTGGACACCACGCTCCGATGTGTTGGACATGAGGTACTGACTGGTAGAGGGCTTTTTGTTCGTGCAGCAAGATCGTTGGCAAGCTAGTGCTCGGTTTGATGCTGGTCTACCTCGTTGGCTGGTACGTGTATTGCGATTCGTCGTCCATTAAACAAAGCACGAGTAGGTCTCATTCTCGTGTACTGCTACTATTTAGCCACTACTACCGCGAGTACCACAGCCCCGATATCGTCTGGGACTCGGCGCAGATGATCTTGACGCTCAAGCTGAGCAGCATCGCGATCAACTACAGCGACGGTGCTCTCCCCAAGGATAAGATGACGCCGACGATGGCCAAGAACCACCTCGTCGAGATCCCGCCGCTGCTCCCGTACTTGAGTGAGTCATACGAGCGCATTTTTCATCTGACGTGACCAAAGAAATTGAGGGTTATGCTGTGGGTTCAGGCTACGCGTTCTTCTTCCCGACGTTCCTTGCCGGACCAGCGTTCGAGTACAAGGACTACGTCAGCTGGATGAAGGTTCGACTACGTCACTGGTTTTGACGCAGTTCCATCTTCTTCTCACGGGTGGTGGATGTGTTGACAGAACATCCGGTTCGCGCCCTTCTCGGTCCACGCGCGCAACTTCTTCGTCGTTGTGGTACATTCTGCATTGCCACACTGGCGATGTTAACACGTTGGGAAACTAAGCGCTCATGCACGTAGATCTCGGCTGCCGGCTTCTTCATTTCGATGGATTACCCTGTGGACGTGATCGATTCCCCTGACTTCTTCCCTGAGGCATCGTGGGCTGTTCGCTGCCTCGCTATGTGTTTCCGCGTCATGCTCTTCCGCTTCCGCTTCGTATGAAAGATGCTTCTGTGCTTGTGGTAACTTTGATTCTTCGATCTGACGGTTGTGGTTTTTTTTTCAGTACATCGCGTGGTCGCTTGCCGAGGCCGCTAGTGCCCTTGCTGGTGTTGGGTATGTTGAGAAGACGGGCAAGTGGAACGGTATCACGAACAACGACATTCTCTGCGTGGAGATTCCTACAAGTGTGCGGGTCGGCATCAACAACTGGAACATGGGTGTTGCGCGTTGGATCAACACGTACATCTACCAGCGCTTTGGTCTCTCCAAGTCCGGCAAGCCGGGATTGCTCTCAACGATGGCGTCGTTCTTTGTCAGCGCGTTGTGGCATGTGCGTTGTCTTCTCATTTGGAACTCGGCAATCTTGTGTCTTGGTTTCTGATGATTGTGATCCCATTCATACAGGGTCTTTCGCCTGGATACTACCTCTTCTTCATTCTGGGCGGCTTCTACATTGAGGCTGGCAAGCAGCTTCGTCGTCGTGTGCGTCCGTACTTCCACTACACCGAAGACCGCAACATGTACCCGCACGCGATCTTCCTCACGTACTTCAAGGGCCAAAGCCACCCACTCGCGTTTGTGTACGACATTGTCGGCACGTTCATCACGTGGGTTGCGATGCAGTACGCTGGTGTGGCGTTCGAAATCCTCGATGTCCGTCGCTGCCTGCGGATCTGGGCCTCGTGGTACTTCCTGCCTCACATCGTCTCCATCGGTATTCTCGTGCTGTTCTCGATCTTCCCGCAGCGCCGTGCCAAGCGTGAAGATGCGGGCAAGAAGGGTGGCGAGAAGAAGATCCAGTAAGCTCTGAGGCTTGATGTGTCGTTCTTACCGACTCTCAAAACGAATTAGAACCGCAACAGGAGCGCGCGACTCCCTTCGTCGACGAGAGTTCCTAGAAGAGCGAAGGAGCAAAATACAGCGCCGTGTGCTATGTTTTCGAATCGACATGTGCATACGTGTGATGTGCCCATGGCGATAACCCCTGTCAACTTGACTTTCATGGACTGGCTCAGCTGACTTCTGACTTCAGCTGCAAACGGTCGGTCAGTTACCAGGTACTTGCAAGACAGCCTGTCGGGTCGCCACTTTGGAATCTAAAGATGGATCGGTTCACGCTGGTTCAACCGCCCGCCCTACTGCTGCAGTGCGCTGTAAGGGACGTTTTTGCGGGCCGATCGGTGTGAAGTACGGTGCCAGGTTTGGTCTCGTAGCAACAAACTGACGTGAGACCTGAGGTACATGGCGATACAACATTCTGCCCAGCTCGTGGTCCGTTAGAAGCGCTGTCTCTTTGCCTATGATACTGTGATCCACCAAGCCGATAACCTGCGTGAACGTTTCCCCGCCGAGCATTCGTTGGCGACCAAGATGCCGTCGATACCGACGCCTCACCTGAAGGCTCATGGTCTCCCGGCGATCATCAGCCCGAAGAAGCCTCGCCAGATGAAGCGTGGCAGTGTGCTATGGCTGGCTGTGCGGAAATCGATCCCCGCATTTGTATCTCGCCCCCTTCGACAACGGTTTAGCAAGCAGCGCGCGCCACAGTTCATGATCGATCCGGAGACCAAGCACAAGATGTCGTGGGACTTGCTCATCACGTGCTGCGTGTTGTACACGACATGCATTGTTCCCTACCGTGTATGTTTCAAGCGCGACGCGACGGGCGGTTTTGCGACATTCGAGAGCATCCTCGATCTGTTCTTCTTTGTGGACATTGTGCTCAATTTCATCACGGGTCTCCAGCTTCCAAGCGGTGAGGTCGCGTATGACTCCAAGACTGTCGTGTGGTCGTATCTACGGGGGTGGTTCTTCATCGATTTCTTCTCGACGATTCCATTTGACTCGCTCTCCACATGGCTCGGCGCATCGTCCGATCACAAAGCGACCAAGGCCCTCGCATCGGCCAAGCTCTTACGAAGCCTGAAGGTGCTGCGGTTGTTTAAGCTCGCCCGGATCCGCAAGCTCACCAAGATGTTTTTGAACCTCGAGGATGCTGTGTACACAAACCAGAGTCTGCTCTCGCTTAGCAAACTCGCGCTCACGATGCTTTTCCTCTCGCATTTGGTCGCATGCATGTGGTTTGCGATCGGCAACACTCCGCCTTCTACAAGCGACGGCCATGTCACTACGTCCTGGGTGTATGAGTATGCCTTCGAGGACGAAGACCCCGCTCTGCAGTACTTGGTGTCGGTGTACTGGGCAATTGTGACCATGGTCACGATCGGCTACGGCGATGTGCTCGCGCAGAATAACCTCGAGCGGATCTTCAACATTGCGATCATGGCGATCGGTGTCTCCTTCTTTGGATACGTCATTGGCACGATCACCACACTCGTCTCCAACCTCGATGTCGCGGCGGCGCTGTATGACGAGCGGCTCACGACCGTCAAGGAGTACATTATGTCACGCAGCATCCCCGTGTACATGAACAAACGTATCCGCGACCATTTTGAGTACTACTATCAGAATCGATCGGTGTTTGAAGAAAAGGACATCCTCAATCGGCTCCCATCGGCTATGCGGAATGAAATGATCCACCACATCCACGCCAAGATTGTCGCAAACGTTCACTACTTCCAGCAATGCCACGAGAGTCTGATCAGCGCGATCGTGATGAGCATGCGACCGTTCAATGCCGTCAAAGACGAGTACGTGTACGTGCAGCACGAGATCGCCGCCCATGTGTTTTTCCTCCTCAAGGGCAAGGTCCATCTCACCAAGGCTGTGACGGTGACTATGGCCAAGGGCAGAGCGCCTGGTGGCGAGTGGCGGTTGGCGACGCTTACTGTCGGGCAACACTTTGGCGAGTTGGAAGTGTACGACCACGAGCACGGCAATGGCGTGCGGATCTGCACGGCAGTCGCCAAGTCGTACTGTGAGTTGGCGTTCTTGTCGCGACAAGCGATCTCCAAGATCAGTGCGAGTTGGCCCGAGGTGCTGCGTCATTTCAAAGACGCAGCCAAGGAGACCTCCAGGCGAATGCGGCGTCGAGCAGAGAGCCCTGACTCTGTTCACGAGGGAGACGATGACGATGACGACGAGGAGGAAGAGAACGACACCACGCGGCGCCTGTTCCGCGACGAAGAAATGGAGAAGAAAATGATCATGTCGACGATGCTCGCTCGCAAGACGATGCTCGCGCAGCCGCCGCGGCCGCACTCCACAGGCAGCAAGGTCTCCCCTCTAATTGGGACTGACGCATCCGTCAAAGCCAAGTACGCAATCAGTCAGGAAACACGACAAGATACCTCGCAAGTGGTGGTTGGCGACAAGAAGCCTGCGGCGTCCGTGACAGCCGAAGCGCCTTCTGTTGCCGTACGAGACGAAGTTGTCGTGCTCACTGCGAAATCATCCGTCGGTCAAATGGTGCGTTCCAACCAGCCGTTCAACCCTGTCAAGCCATCTTCAGCTCGATCCGGTGGTAGAATAGAGAATACGGAGGAACTAGAGGCGGCAACAGTGCTTCCCGCGGCACTGACAGGTGTTGTATCCGACATACCAGAGACCACGCCACCCGTCGAGCAACCAACGGCTCGAGGACGGGTCGTGTTGGACGCTCTGCTAGCCAACAGGCCGAACAAACTACCCCCTGTGAGTAGACCGCCCGAGGATAGCAAACCTGCCGGGGACGGGACAGCAGCGCATGACATCACTCACCCGCAGCCACCGATAGAGGTGGTCCCTAGCAATCCTGAAACCCCTCCCTCTTTATCAACACAAGACTCGGTGGCCACCATTACTCCCAACACAACCTCGTCACCGATGGCAAGGTCATCACTACCCTACCAGCTCCGTGCCAACGCGTCGGCTCCGATGAGCGAGCTGGTCGATGGCATCGTGGAAGACGATGAGGAAGACGACGATCCACTCGATACGGTGGCGCCAGCACAGGTGAACAAACCTCCACCGTCAGCCGGCATCCCGGTAGCTGCTGCACGCGAAAACAAAGCTGCGATGGCTGCCGCTGCGCGTTTGCTGCCGCGGCTACAAACCAAAGTCGCGCAACCCCCACACCAAACTGCCTGGAAGCAACTCGCGACCAGTGTTGTCGAAGTGCGGCGAAGCCAACAAGAAAGCCGGCGAAATTTGACCGATATTCTCGCCAAGATCCGCGGCTCGACAACCACACGACCCAAGCCCAACTTCCACATCGAGCGCGCGATGCTAAAGGGCACCTACATCTTCCACCCACAGGAGCCCTTTGTGCTCACGTGGCAGTTCATCGTCGGCATCGGCATCTTGTACTCGATCATTGTCGTGCCCTACCGCTTGGGCTTTGATGCGGACGCCGTGGACTCGTGGTTACTGCTGGAGACTATCATTGACTGCTTTTTCGGCGTCGACATCTTTCTCAACTTTCGCACCGCGTACTTTGACGAGGAGAAAGTATTAGTGTTCGACTCGCGTGTGATCTTTCGCAAGTACGTGCGTGGGTGGTTCCTGGTGGACTTTATGTCAACAGTACCCGTGGACGACATTGCGCGAGCGTTCATGGGAGGCACGAGCATCAAATTCTTCCCGACCAAGTTACTGCGGCTCTTTCGAATCGCACGCCTGCTCAAACTCGCTCGCTTGGTCAAGCTGAGTCGAGTCGCGGGCCGGCTGCGCGACTATATTCAACTCAGCCCATCCACGGAGCGTCTCGGGAAGTTGCTCATGATCATGACGTTGTTCTGTCATTGGAATGCGTGCGCCTTCCACGCGGCGATGCTCGCGAGTCAAAGCGCTGAGATTCCAAATTGGTGCGATGACTTCTTCCCGAAGCCGATCTCCTCGGACAACCCAGATCTCCATTCGGCCCCACCGCTCGCATCATCGTCGTCCTCGTCCGCTACTGTTTTATGTACAGACAGAGTTGCGGTGGCTGATCGATACGTCGCAGCGGTGTATTGGGCATTCACAACCTTCACCACCGTCGGCTACGGTGACATCCGGCCCAGCATGTACTCCACGTACGAGCTCGCCCTCGTGATCCTACTGATCGTGATCAACGCGACCGTGTATGGATATATCATCTCGGCTGTGCTCACACTGATTCGCAATTTGAATCCCACTGACCGCGAGTATCGGTTACGAATGACCGAGATGAAAGACTACCTGCGAGACTCGACGGTCAGTACGCGGCTTGGAGCCAATATCAAGATGGTGCGGTATGAGAGTCACATTGTTGGCCCGCTCATGACGCTGACGATAATTGATATCTCCTAGCATTATCAACACGCTCTGAACTGCACAAGCCTCTTCCCGGAAGAAAAGGTGCGTGAGCGCGCAGATGCTTGTGCTGTTTAACTCGGATAGCTGAGGGTAGCGGCTTGATCAGCTCTTTGACAAGATGAGTCCAAGTCTTCGCTTTGATCTTGCGCGATTGGTCGCCGGTGAGACGCTGTTCGCGATCCCGCTCATCACCGTCATGGAGGATTCGTTCAAGGGTTTCGTCTCTTACGCGCTTTTCCTCATGAAGCCACTGTGCATTCTACGAAGCGAAAAGGTGTGTCGTAGCGGCGCCCCGGGCGTCGAGATGTTTTTTCTGGTAGAGGGTGAGTGCGATCTGCTCAATTCGGAGACCAACGAGGGACGCATCGTGGGCGAGAATGCCGTGTTTGAGCAGTACTCGCTGATGGCCCAGTCCAACGAGATCTATCGCACCGTCTCCACGGCCACGGCCATCACGAAAAAATGCATTCTCTACTCGCTGTCGATCCAGGACTTTAAGTGCGTTCTTTATGGGATCGCTTACGGGGGATGACACTGATCGCACTGACAGATTATGTGCGTACAGACTCCTTGAAGACGTGTCACCGGCCGTGAGTACGTACTTTCTGAGCCAACTCGCGGCCGTGCTGATCGACGACGATCTGTTCACGCTCACGCCGCAGCAAAAGATCAACGTCGAGTGTGCGCTCCGCAATGGCCGCGCATTCCGTGCCGTCGCCGAGCAGCACGAGAAGGCGCGGCTCTCGACCGTCAGCAACGTCGCGATGGCCAAACTCACCGCACCACGGCGCCGCGGCAGTGAGTGGGCGCCGGATCTACTGCCGCGTGCGCTCAAGCGGATGGATGTGGAGCCGGAGGCCGCCGAAACTACTGTCCCCGGCACGATGGAAGACGTTGCTGTTGTGTAGCCATGTCCCGAATATAACCGGGACAATGTCCCGAATATAACGTGTTTTCCTATACTACTACTACTGTACCGTAGTACTGTATTACTACTGACCTTGTCTTGATTGGCGAAGAGGTCCGAACCAGTCGAATATCCCCATTGTTTTCACGGAGCGAAGCGTCACTGACGATTCACGATGGCCGCGCTCGCCGCCTCGTCGCTCAATGGCGTCAAGATCTACAACCTCGCGTCGGGCAAGACGCTCCCGCAGTGGATCGCCGAGAAAACCAAGAAGGCGCTGTCCCGCGATGAGGACTACCGTCGCCGGGTCGAGCTGCTCCAGGATTTCCACTTCCCGTCGGGCTCGCAGCGCGTCAAGATGAGCGCCGACGGCAACTACATTGTCGCCACGGGCATGTACCCGCCGTCGGTCAAGGTCTTTGACGTGCGCGAGCTGAGTCTCAAGTTTGAGCGCCGTCTCGACGCCGAGGTCGTGCAGTTTGAGATCCTGTCGGGCGACTTTGGCAAGCTCGCGTTCTTGCAGTCGGACCGCACGCTCGCGTTCCACGCGCCGTACGGCTCGCATTATAACCTGCGCATCCCCAAGTTTGGGCGCGACATGTGCTACCACCGCGAGAACTGCGAGATGTACATTGCCGCGTCCTCGTCGGACGTGTATCGCGTGAACCTCGACGAAGGGCGCTTCATGGCGCCGCTCGAGCTCGGCTCGCCCGCCGCGAATGTCGTCAAGCTGAATCCGATCCATCAGCTACTCGGTGTCGGTTGTGAAGATGGTGTGGTTGAGTGCTGGGACACGCGCAGCCAGAAGCGCGTCGGCGTGCTCGACTCGATCGCGGCGCTGGTCGGCGGCACGAGCGAGCAGCCCGTGGGTGTCACGGCGCTCGAGTTTGACGACGACGGGCTCACATTTGGCGTCGGTACGTCGAACGGCAACTGCCTACTGTACGACTTGCGGTCGTCCAAGCCGCTACTGCAAAAGAGCCACCAGTATGGGCTGCCCATTGTCGACCTCAAATTCCACGACTACTCCCGCAAGGTGTTGTCCTCGGACGCCAAGGTGATCAAGATCTGGGACAAGCACTCGGGCGACATCTTCACGAACGTCGAGACCTCGGCCGAAGTGCGCGACGTGTGCGTGGTCGAAGGCTCGCAGGGCAAGTCGGGCGTGCTGCTCGTCGCCGGTGAGCAGGAGCGCGTCATGTCGTACTACATTCCGGAGTTGGGCATCGCGCCCAAGTGGTGCTCGTTCTTGGACTCGCTCACGGAAGAGCTGGAGGAAGAGGCCCAGACGACCGTGTACGACGACTACAAGTTTGTCACGCGTAAGGAGATCACGTCGTTTGGACTCGAGCACCTCGTGGGCACGCCACTGCTCAAGGCGTACATGCACGGGTTCTTTATGGACGCACGTCTGTATGCCAAGGTCAAGGCGATTGCCGAGCCGTTCGCGTATGACCAGTGGCGCAAGGAGCGACTGCAGGCCAAGATCGAGGCCAAACAGGCAAACCGCATCACGATCCAGCGTCGTCTGCCCAAGGTCAACCGTGCGGCCGCCGAGCGGATGCTGCTTGCGGATGACAAGAAGAAGAAGAAGAAGAAGACCAAGGGTAGCGACGACGAAGACGATGACGAAGAGGAAGCTCCAGCGACGGGTGACAACTTTTCCAACCCGCTGGGCGACGACCGTTTCGCCAAGATGTTCTCGTCCAAAGACTTTGAGATCGACGAGGAGAGCGACACATACAAACTGCTCCACCCGAACGCGGCGAACGGCAAGACGAAGCGCAAGGACGAGGATATGGACAGTGACGCCGCGTCGGACGACGACGAAGACGAGGACCCCGAGGACGCCGAAGTGGGTGGTCGCTTTGACTTGGTGTCGGAAGACGAGGAAGAAGTCGAGATCGATCCGAGCGACGAGTCGGAGGACGAAGACAATGAGTTGTTGGGCCGCAAGCCAGCGAAAAAGTACACGCCACCGTCGCAGACGAGGAAGGCGCCGCAGCGCAAGCCCAAGTTCTACGAGATCGCCACGGGCGAGAAGGTCGACTCGCTCATCAAGTTTGGCTCGTCGCAGGATCGCGAGACCCAAAAGGAGAAGAAAAAGCTCGCGAAGTTGCCGCTCGCCGAGCGACTGCGTCTCGAGAAGGTCAAGGAGTCGGAGCGCAGTGCGTACAAGAAGGAACAGAAGGAAGGCGGTGGGTACATGCGCGAGATGTCGTTTATCCCCGCGAGCGAGTTGAAGAAGCAAGAGGCACAGCGCCGTCGCAACGGCGAGTCTGCCGGTGGAGGCGATGCTGATGGCGAGTCGAGACGGAAGAAGCGTGGCGTCAGCGAGCTGAAGTTCGCGCCGCAGGGAAGAAATCCTCGCTTCCGACGATAGACGATCTGCTCCTGGAAATATAGACCAACGTTTGCTTTCTTTTCGTTCACATCGAAGTCACTTAGTGTCGAAGAGTCAAATGCAAAACGTTAGTTTATTTCCTTATGCAGCGACCTACGTGGACGATCCACTTGGCGAGCGAAAATGATGGCTTCAACCCGCCATTTGCTCGCAATCACGGGTGCTGTGAAATCTACGATGTGCCATTCCTTCGAGTTCGCTTGGTGCGACAATAACTTACACTACAAGACGTCGTTGCGATGATCATCCTCCGTTGATTAACCGAGCACGTGGGCAAGAATGTGGATGGTGTTGTCGAATCGCTTGAACTTGTTGTCGAGACAGAAGTAAATGGCATCTGTGAAACTCGCACGCGCCTGATCGTCAGTGAGTTCCGGCCCGATCATCGTCACGAGGTGATTGATATCGTCACGGCCTCGCAATTCAGGCATTCCAGCGGGGACCATCAGCAGCAACAACGACACCAGAAGGTGCATGTGCTTTCGGACGATGTTGTATGCCGTGCAGCAAGTGTCGACGAAGTTGTTGAACTCGCGCGTGTCCGTTCCACCCAGCACGTGGGCCATTTCACGCGTGAAAACGAAGGGAGTTCGCTCGCGACGCATGCCCATGTGGTATTTGAAGTGACCGAGGAAATGACCGAAGTCAATGTGGAAGTATCGTCCAGACGTTTGAATCTGAAGATAGGGTAGCAAAAGCGAAGTTAGTAACACGGAAGTGAGCGGTGTCGAATGTTCTGCACACGTACCATGATGTTGTCATTGTGACGATCACCGATGCCGAGGACACAAGTAGCCACACAGTAGCCAGCGCACGAGCGGCTGAACAAATCCACAGCAGCCTTGTGGCTCTTTCGATCCGAGTTGTTCGCGCTGATCCAGTCCGAGAAACTAGGATCCTTGAATGCACCAAGGATACCAACTCGCTTGTGAACGTCAGCCGTCGTGATCGAGTTTTTGACGACTTCCAAGATACCAGTCATCGGCGATGTGGCTACACAACGGTAGGGCTCCATGGCCAAGTCAAGACCTTCGTCTCGCCACATCTCGTCCATCAGCCGAATGAGCTGAAGGGTCAGGCAATCTTGGCGAACATCATCACCGGCCTTGAAAATGACAGTCACCGGTTCGCCGCCTTCTTCAGCGTTCTCAAAAACCAACCACAATGGCTTTTTGGCTGAATCCATCACGCGACACTTCTCCACAATGATTTTACTGACTTCGATGCGAGGGTCGATGGGCAACTGGAACGAGCTCGGTAGGATTTCGTTGAGTGCTGCAAGGCCTTCACGAGCAACACGCTTCATTTCCTCAGCTCCTTCCTTCTTCTTCGCCTTAACGCTGTGGCAAATGCGGTCGAACATACCGCCAGCGGAGAACAGCTTATCTTGAAGCTTGAGGATGGCCCGCATCTTCTGGCTGCATACGTCCAAATACGTGTTCAGAACAGTACCATACAGTTCTCGGTACCGCGGGTTGTGCGACTCGACCTTCATGCTCCAGAAAAGGTCAAAACCAATCTGGTTGGGGTTCTTGATGGCGCGTTCAATTAAGTGCATCGCGAGGGGCGAGAGGTGGTGGCTCTCGAACTTCAGCGCCTGCACCAGCTGTGGCAGGAAGTAGCTGAAGGTGGTATCCCGCATCAGCGCAATCTTGCCGACCGCAAACGCGCGAACGGACTCGTTGGGGAACTCGCCATTGAGAAGTTCGATGTACGCAGCTGGGTGATCAGGAACAGCCCACTTAGGCAAGAGCTCGACGGCTTCTTCGACTTCCTCCCGGTCAGTCCAATCCACACACGATAGCATACGAGGAAGCGCGCTCGGCAAGTCCATAAACTCTTCACGATGGGCCCACATTTGGGACTTCTGGTACGCACCAAGCCGGAAAAGAGGATCCATGAGAATGACTCGGCGTAAGTCTGCCAGAGTATTGTCCTGCTGTGAGTGACTTGTATCGCTCGTTTGCGCCATAGAATCACGGCGATCTTGAGCGAATCCTTCGAGGATATTGCGCCCATCAGCCTCTTCAGCGTTGTTGTCCGAGTCCTCATAGTAGCTGTTGGGGCCACGCATTCCACTCTCCAACATGAAGGTTTCGTTGTTGTTGCTGGTGGGATCCATATCACCCTTTGACACTGCATGGATCGCCAGCATCCACTCTTCGCGTTCTTGCTTCGTGTCAGCAAGAATGAAGTAGTCACGAGACGAGTTCTGGGGCCGAATTTTGAAGCAGTACGTTTGCTTCTCCTTGCGAGTGCCCTTGTTAACGGGGTAGGTGCTGTACTTCTCGTTCATCTCATCTGCAACCATGAGAGAACAATTCTTGAGTGGAATGTGCTTCTTCGGAGCCGTTTCGTCTTCAGCATAGCTCAATGAACACGTGGCTTGGTCCAACTCGAACCACCGATTCCGCCATTTACTCCAACGCGAGAATCCCATCTTCTGTAGCCAGCCGGACTTCTGCACTACCTGAGTCTTCGCGCTTCCAACGATTGTGCGTCGAGCCATCCGATTCATCTGGTTGGCGCTATCGTCGACTTCTGACCAGTCAAACTTGATAGGACTCTCAAAGCGAGGGAATTCAACGTGAATGATAGGTTCGTCCAGGGCAACGACGTGTGGGATGGGGCCAAGGCTGCAGTCGTTCAAGTTGTTCAGCATCGCAGCGTAGCGTGTTCCCTGAGTGAGAACACCGTCAACTTCAAAGGCATTGATGCCGGTCACAAGAATGACCTCCTCCTTCCCGTCGACATCCTTAGCACCGATGACACGCTTCACACCAACTAGAGTGAGCTGGATACGCATAGTCCGGACGATGTCGCACACATCAATGTTGAACTGATGCCAGAGTGGATCACTCCACTCGGCATACAGGAGGTTGTCACGACCACGCTGAGCCTTTAGCCGCACATCGGTTGTCTCGAAGTGTGCGCGTTCGAGAAGCTCACCTCCGTTGAAGAGCTCGATACGAATAATCACACTCGACGTTGACAGTGGACGATAGTCGTAGGAAGCATCTTCAGACGTACGTTTCAGCGCAACTGTATGGCGTGGGATGTTAAGCACGCGTCGAATCTTAATCGCGTAAGGCTCATGCACAATGCCACTAGGGATGGCGTTGCTTGCGGATCCAGAAGCGCGCTCCCAATCATCACCGAGAGAAGTCATCTGCATCGAGTTTCGTTGGTCAGCGTCGTACAAATCCATGAGCTGATTCGTACTTCCAAACGGAAGATCCGTGCGGATGCTGAGACTGCGCATTGCTGTTTCTTGAATCACCGATTCATGGACAACTGTCAAACGCAGCGTCTTCTTGGTGAGTAAACAGTCACGCACATGCATGTACTCGTTCATGACGCGGAACCGATCAATCATGAAATCGCGGTAACCCGTCACCTTGAGCACATACTTGGAGGGGTCGTACGGTCTCAGTGGTGCAGCGTCCAGTGCCATCTTGTAACAGTTGAAGATGTGCTCGACAATCTCACCGACCGTATCACCGGTCGCAATCACCATCCGCACATCCGTCACGGCCTTGGAGCTCACTTCTTGGAGCAGCAACATGCGCTTGAACGTGACATGCACCGCGTTAAACTTGACGACACTGCAGAGTGACTTGAGCCAGCGCTGGTAGTCCTGGTCGCTCTCCGCGGCGATGGACCACGTACGGTTGGTCGTGACCAGGTTGATTCCAAACGGCTCCGACTTGAGGTCGATGGGCTGAATGGACGTCACACGGTCCAGATCAATCGCGCCGCGCTCGTACGACTTCTTGTCTTCACGGCTCAGCGGGATGCCGTTCTTCTCGGGCTTCTTCTTGTAGTACGACAAAATGTGGCCGTTCAACTCCATGTAGCGACGCTTGTACGAGCGGTTGCGCTCGCCACGCTTGCGCAAGTAGCCCGAGATATCGTTCTCATGGCTGGCCTTGGACGACACGTCGTCCGTGATGATCAAGGCCGCCGGGATGCGCGCGACGGTCTTGAGCGGCGTGATCAACGCGAACTGGTTCTTGTCGTTGTGGGCGACCCAGTCATCTTCGTGGATCTTGAACTCGGGCGTGTTGGCACGCACTTCCAACTCGGCCGGCGAGATTTCTTCATGGACTTTCTTCAAGATCTGGCCGACGCCGCGACGAAAATGGAGCGATTCCTTCGAGTGGTGGAGCCCCGGCACGGGCTGCCAACGCTTTTCGTCGCGGGCGCTTTTCTCGTTCCGCGCGTACGGATTGAGCTGCGTAAACGACGGCACATCGAGCGACGGGTCGCCGTTGAGGCTGCCGTTGCTACTCGTGGTGCTGCGGTCGAAAAAGCTGTCTTCGAGGTCGTTCATGGACATGGACGGCGCCGACGACGTGTACGACAGCGTCGAATGCGACGAGCCCGCGCGACTGAAGCCAGAGCTCGCGTGCATAGCTGTTGTGCAGCACAATCGCGGTCAGCGTCGGGTTCGCTCTGAACCCACCATAGAGACTCAAGCGGAAGCGTACCTTTCGCTGCGGATTGGGAGCGTTCTACGCGGTTCTAGAATGCGAGAGACACACCGACACAGTCGCGAGACACGCGCGGATAGAGAGGACACGTCGGACAAAGCTGCAGAACGTCCACACCCCAAGGAAATCCGCCCCGGTTTCCGCTTCCGAGACCCGCTTTCTTTCCGTCGGCCGTCAGATGCAGCCAAGGAAGGAAGGGTAATACAAGAGAGAGCGCCGCGTCGGAAGTTGGGAGTTGGGCGTGCGGCGTTGGGACACACCGAGTGGGGACTCGAATGGGCGGGTCTCCAATTGCGATTTGACCGATTTTGTTGGCGCGGTCGCCTGTGGTGTGTCAGTCCCTCACGGCGGGTGGACTGTGGAGGGAGAGGCAGCGGTTTGGTTTCGGGTGTGTGGGTGGCCGAACCCAACGACAAGCCAACTCACAAGCACAGGCGGGCAGGGAGAAAAAATCAGGGACCAGCACGAGAGTGAGATGTGGGCAGCCGCCCGACGGTGGACTGTGGGGGACGAGGTTCCAAGGTCGAGAAGACCCGCTGCATACTTAAGTCAGGTCAAGCGGGGATTTTTCACGAACCTCTGCCCTGGTGGACAGGAATTCGAGAGGGGCTAGGGGTACACTTTGGGATGCAGAATACAGTGTACATCATCACAGGTGGCAAAACCTGCGAAATCGACATGGGAAGCCATGCGTGCGGCATTACACGCCGCGCGTTCCCGACTCCGACGTAGTTGAAAATGTGCATGACGTCCACCATCAATGGCGACAGAACCATGGTGATGAGGTATCGTACATAATTCGTCTGATTACCGTCCACGCCGCCGCCTCATCGTACATTCGCCTCCCTCAAACAGACATCCGTGTATACGTCCCCCCGCGCGTGAAGGACTACTGGGTTAGGAAAGTGTACCCACCTGCGTCCGCTCGTGCATGGTGCGAAACGGCATTCCGAGTCGCCAGTTGCTCGGGGTGCACCAACCTGTCTTAGCGGCGACGTCTAAGCAGGATGGCGACATCACTCGCGGATGGCGGCGCAGGACGAGGCAAGTCGATGACGACGAAGGGGAGTGATCGGCATCCGCCCTTGGGTGCCGCGCATTTCCGATGGTGGCGGCGAACGTACGGCGCCCGTTACGAGGCCGCCGCGCCGCCTCGCGTCACGCGGGACCCGTCCAGCGACGTGCTGGACTCTCTGTTCAGTGGTATCCGTGAGAACCGCGTCACGCAAGTGCAGCGGATCCTGGAGGCGTACCCGCATCTTGGATTCACGAAGGTCTGTGGGTATATGAGTTATGTGCGTAAAAGGATGATGGGCTGAGTGGGTTGATCTGTCCAGTGTTTTGTGAGTGAACTTCGTCGATTGCGTGGGGATTACCAGTGTCCGTTGTTGCTTATCAAAAGGGAGCTTGTGCTCAGGGCTCGAAGCAGGTCGACGGCGGATCCTTTTGCATCCTGCGAGGGGATGCGTACTGAACCCGTTATTAATCATCATTCACAGCGGACAGCGTTGTATGTCGCGAGCTTTTTCGCGCGGTCGGAGATCGTCAAGCTGCTGCTCGCGCGTGGGGCCGACAGGTTTCCTGGTATCATCTTTTTTCTGCTGCCGTGATCGATGTTAGGTCTAAGCGGACCATGTCGGTGGTAGACACCTGAGTGCAGACGGAGTGTTCCCTATCGCGGTCGTCGGCTACGGGCGTCATGATTCGGTGGATGAGATGAACGTGAGATGTCTTCTCGCAGGTGCGTGCACAACAGAGAGTCGTCTTCTCCTTTCACCACCACCACCAACAGACGAAGGTTTCTACTGACAGACGTCGACGAGATCCACGTGCTGCTTGTGCTTTCTCCCGAACCCACACTTTCCAAGTCCTCTCAGCGGGTGCACATCCACTTCAGTGAGCCCGTGGACGATTTCATCCAAGACGATCTGCTGACGGAGAACTGCACCGTCGACAAGTTCACACAGATGAGCGACTCGCTGTTCATCCTCAGCGTGCGACGCCTGTCCATGCAGACGGCGCACGTCCAGGTCCCCAGGGGGGTTGCCCATCGTCGCGGCCTGGCCACGACCAGCATCACCAACAGCGCCTCAAACCGTCTTCAACTCAAGTGAGTAGGCTAGTGTTCCTTAGGTTAGCCTGAGCTTCTCGAATTAGGTTGAAGAATCTCATGCGACGGTGGGAGTTCCATGAAAGGGCACACGTTTTCTCTGGAAGCGGCGCGTCGCGTCGCGTCGTGTCGCTGGGGATGCGCGGTAAAGAAAGAAAGAAAAAAAAACGACAACGCGCGACCGAAAAAAGAAACCCGATGGAGAAGAGGACGACGGGACCAGACAGCCCGGCTGGCTGGTCAGTTGGCGGGCTCAGACAGCTGAGCTGACGCTGTGCGGTGGCGCGCCGATCCGGGAAGGCTCGTACCGAGCAAGATCTGTTCCCGTCCGTTCGGGTCGTCTATGAAAGAAGGGGCCAAGGGCGCGGCGGTGGAAAATATAACTAACCACCCGAGCCGAGTCTATGGCTCCCATCTCGGAAAAGCCCCCAGGCACCTTTCCAGACCTGGCCCGCACCGCGCGTCGCTTGAGTGTCGCATTCGACGGAAGCGGGGACGGCGGTCGAGCCAAAGCCCACTGACCACATTCTACATTCACACTCACCAAGTATGTACGTGAAGACTGCGGCGGAGGGGAAGACTATGGGTTCGTCCAAGAAGAGCGTGCGCTGGTCGACGCTGACGGTGTACGAGTTCGATGTGGCGATCGGTGGCTCGTCGATTCCTCGACATGGAGGCCCCTCGGTGGGACTCGCGAAGACGCCCAAGTATGTGTGGAGTACGCCGCTGGATGTGACCAACGATGTGGAGGATTGCGAGGAGGACGAGCACGGGAAAGGCGTGGACGAGCCAAGCACGCATTGTCCCGATGAGGATAAGCAAGAGCAGCAGGCCCCCGAACGGCACGCGCGGGCAATGGACAAGATCCGCGAGCGACAGCGTCGACGGCGGAATCGCGTGCGGTGGCTCAAGCCATTCGAACGTGTCACAATGCTCACACAAGCAGGACTGAGCGAACGACGAATCTACCGGATGATGAAGGAGTGTGCGGCGATCTGCATGTCGCGACGGCTCAGTATTCAGTCTCCGTGAGCTCATCTACAAAGACAATGGGTATCGCGTGCCACCATGAGAGTAGATGAATAGATCAATGGAAGTTGTAGTTGTGCAGAAGCCAAGCTCATGTCATACCATCATTTTCGCCATTCTCCATCCAAGCGAAGATCGCCCGACGAACACGAGCGGGCGGCAGCAAGCCCATGTCGTTGATAGCAGAAGCCATGTCGAGATCACCGACACGACCGTATTCTTGGAGGATGGTCTGTTTGACCTCCTATTGATAGACGAAAGCGAGGCGCACTCGTCTTCGTTCGACGCAACTGCATCAGACTCTAGGCGCCGCTAGACCCCAGCGTGGTCGACGGATTGCTTCTTGGAGAAGTATCACCAAGCCTTTGTGGGGCAGGAAGGTGGCTGGTATGTCGCTTTACACGCTGCGGCAGCTACTCAATGATTGCAGTACGCGCATGTCGCGCACCAAGTGTGCGATTGACAAGAAGCACGAGACACTCGAGGAGATCTGGAGGGCATTGAACGATTGGATTGATTCGCGCTTCAATGCTGGCAAGGTGAGCGAGAGGCTGTGTATGAAGTGGCTGGGCTAATAATCTCCCAACAAA